>CAMPDV010003736.1:0-44526 GCA_946699065.1 Loxodes magnus
AGTGGTCACACTAATTAGGTATGATCTGTGGCTATATCCAGTGATTCAGAGTTCATCGTATCGGGAAGTGCAGATTATACGGTGAGACTATGGGACGTCAAGACAGGTACCTGTAAGACCATGAGTGGTCACACTAATGTTGTATATGTTGTGGCTATATCCAGTGATTCAGAGTTCATCGTATCGGGAAGTTATGATTATACGGTGAGACTATGGGACGTCAAGACAGGTACCTGTAAGACCATGAGTGGTCACACTAATTAGGTATGATCTGTGGCTATATCCAGTGATTCAGAGTTCATCGTATCGGGAAGTGCAGATTATACGGTGAGACTATGGGACGTCAAGACAGGTACCTGTAAGACCATGAGTGGTCACACTAATTAGGTATGATCTGTGGCTATATCCAGTAATTCAGAGTTCATCGTATCGGGAAGTGTAGATTATACGGTGAGACTATGGGACGTCAAGACAGGTACCTGTAAGACCATGAGTGGTCACACTAATTAGGTATCATCTGTGGCTATATCCAGTGATTCAGAGTTCATCGTATCGGGAAGTGTAGATTATACGGTGAGACTATGGGACGTCAAGACAGGTACCTGTAAGACCATGAGTGGTCACACTAATTAGGTATGATCTGTGGCTATATCCAGTGATTCAGAGTTCATCGTATCGGGAAGTGCAGATTATACGGTGAGACTATGGGACGTCAAGACAGGTACCTGTAAGACCATGAGTGGTCACACTAATGTTGTATATGTTGTGGCTATATCCAGTGATTCAGAGTTCATCGTATCGGGAAGTGCAGATTATACGGTGAGACTATGGGACGTCAAGACAGGTACCTGTAAGACCATGAGTGGTCACACTAATTAGGTATGATCTGTGGCTATATCCAGTGATTCAGAGTTCATCGTATCGGGAAGTGCAGATTATACGGTGAGACTATGGGACGTCAAGACAGGTACCTTTAAGACCATGAGTGGTCACATTAATTAGGTATCATATGTGGCTATATCCAGTGATTCAGAGTTCATCGTATCGGGAAGTTATGATTATACGGTGAGACTATGGGACGTCAAGACAGGTACCTGTAAGACCATGAGTGGTCACACTAATTAGGTATCATCTGTGGCTATATCCAGTGATTCAGAGTTCATCGTATCGGGAAGTGCAGATTATACGGTGAGACTATGGGACGTCAAGACAGGTACCTGTAAGACCATGAGTGGTCACACTAATTAGGTATGATCTGTGGCTATATCCAGTAATTCAGAGTTAATCGTATCGGGAAGTGTAGATTATACGGTGAGACTATGGGACGTCAAGACAGGTACCTGTAAGACCATGAGTGGTCACACTAATTAGGTATCATCTGTGGCTATATCCAGTGATTCAGAGTTCATCGTATCGGGAAGTGCAGATTATACGGTGAGACTATGGGACGTCAAGACAGGTACCTGTAAGACCATGAGTGGTCACACTAATTAGGTATGATCTGTGGCTATATCCAGTGATTCAGAGTTCATCGTATCGGGAAGTGTAGATTATACGGTGAGACTATGGGACGTCAAGACAGGTACCTGTAAGACCATGAGTGGTCACACTAATGTTGTATCAGCTGTGGCTATATCCAGTGATTCAGAGTTCATCGTATCGGGAAGTTATGATTATACGGTGAGACTATGGGACGTCAAGACAGGTACCTGTAAGACCATGAGTGGTCACACTAATTAGGTATCATCTGTGGCTATATCCAGTGATTCAGAGTTCATCGTATCGGGAAGTGCAGATTATACGGTGAGACTATGGGACGTCAAGACAGGTACCTGTAAGACCATGAGTGGTCACACTAATGTTGTATATGTTGTGGCTATATCCAGTGATTCAGAGTTCATCGTATCGGGAAGTGCAGATTATACGGTGAGACTATGGGACGTCAAGACAGGTACCTGTAAGACCATGAGTGGTCACACTAATTAGGTATGATCTGTGGCTATATCCAGTGATTCAGAGTTCATCGTATCGGGAAGTGTAGATTATACGGTGAGACTATGGGACGTCAAGACAGGTACCTGTAAGACCATGAGTGGTCACACTAATTAGGTATGATCTGTGGCTATATCCAGTGATTCAGAGTTCATCGTATCGGGAAGTGCAGATTATACGGTGAGACTATGGGACGTCAAGACAGGTACCTGTAAGACCATGAGTGGTCACACACATTATGTATTATCTGTGGCTATATCCAGTAATTCAGAGTTCATCGTATCGGGAAGTGCAGATTATACGGTGAGACTATGGGACGTCAAGACAGGTACCTGTAAGACCATGAGTGGTCACATTAATGTTGTATATGCTGTGGCTATATCCAGTGATTCAGAGTTAATCGTATCGGGAAGTAGAGATTATACGGTGAGACTATGGGACGTCAAGACAGGTACCTGTAAGACCATGAGTGGTCACACTAATTAGGTATCATCTGTGGCTATATCCAGTGATTCAGAGTTCATCGTATCGGGAAGTGCAGATTATACGGTGAGACTATGGGACGTCAAGACAGGTACCTGTAAGACCATGAGTGGTCACACTAATTAGGTATGATCTGTGGCTATATCCAGTGATTCAGAGTTCATCGTATCGGGAAGTTATGATTATACGGTGAGACTATGGGACGTCAAGACAGGTACCTGTAAGACCATGAGTGGTCACATTAATGTTGTATATGCTGTGGCTATATCCAGTGATTCAGAGTTCATCGTATCGGGAAGTAGAGATTATACGGTGAGACTATGGGACGTCAAGACAGGTACCTGTAAGACCATGAGTGGTCACACTAATTAGGTATCATCTGTGGCTATATCCAGTGATTCAGAGTTCATCGTATCGGGAAGTGCAGATTATACGGTGAGACTATGGGACGTCAAGACAGGTACCTGTAAGACCATGAGTGGTCACATTAATGTTGTATATGCTGTGGCTATATCCAGTGATTCAGAGTTCATCGTATCGGGAAGTGCAGATTATACGGTGAGACTATGGGACGTCAAGACAGGTACCTGTAAGACCATGAGTGGTCACACTAATTAGGTATCATCTGTGGCTATATCCAGTGATTCAGAGTTCATCGTATCGGGAAGTAGAGATTATACGGTGAGACTATGGGACGTCAAGACAGGTACCTGTAAGACCATGAGTGGTCACATTAATGTTGTATATGCTGTGGCTATATCCAGTGATTCAGAGTTCATCGTATCGGGAAGTGCAGATTATACGGTGAGACTATGGGACGTCAAGACAGGTACCTGTAAGACCATGAGTGGTCACACTAATTAGGTATCATCTATGGCTATATCCAGTGATTCAGAGTTCATCGTATCGGGAAGTGCAGATTATACGGTGAGACTATGGGACGTCAAGACAGGTACCTGTAAGACCATGAGTGGTCACACTAATTAGGTATGATCTGTGGCTATATCCAGTGATTCAGAGTTCATCGTATCGGGAAGTTATGATTATACGGTGAGACTATGGGACGTCAAGACAGGTACCTGTAAGACCATGAGTGGTCACACTAATTAGGTATCATCTGTGGCTATATCCAGTGATTCAGAGTTCATCGTATCGGGAAGTGCAGATTATACGGTGAGACTATGGGACGTCAAGACAGGTACCTGTAAGACCATGAGTGGTCACACTAATTAGGTATGATCTGTGGCTATATCCAGTGATTCAGAGTTCATCGTATCGGGAAGTTATGATTATACGGTGAGACTATGGGACGTCAAGACAGGTACCTGTAAGACCATGAGTGGTCACATTAATGTTGTATATGCTGTGGCTATATCCAGTGATTCAGAGTTCATCGTATCGGGAAGTAGAGATTATACGGTGAGACTATGGGACGTCAAGACAGGTACCTGTAAGACCATGAGTGGTCACACTAATTAGGTATGATCTGTGGCTATATCCAGTGATTCAGAGTTCATCGTATCGGGAAGTTATGATTATACGGTGAGACTATGGGACGTCAAGACAGGTACCTGTAAGACCATGAGTGGTCACACTAATTAGGTATGATCTGTGGCTATATCCAGTGATTCAGAGTTCATCGTATCGGGAAGTGCAGATTATACGGTGAGACTATGGGACGTCAAGACAGGTACCTGTAAGACCATGAGTGGTCACACTAATTAGGTATCATCTGTGGCTATATCCAGTGATTCAGAGTTCATCGTATCGGGAAGTGCAGATTATACGGTGAGACTATGGGACGTCAAGACAGGTACCTGTAAGACCATGAGTGGTCACATTAATGTTGTATATGCTGTGGCTATATCCAGTGATTCAGAGTTCATCGTATCGGGAAGTGCAGATTATACGGTGAGACTATGGGACGTCAAGACAGGTACCTGTAAGACCATGAGTGGTCACACTAATTAGGTATCATCTGTGGCTATATCCAGTGATTCAGAGTTCATCGTATCGGGAAGTAGAGATTATACGGTGAGACTATGGGACGTCAAGACAGGTACCTGTAAGACCATGAGTGGTCACATTAATGTTGTATATGCTGTGGCTATATCCAGTGATTCAGAGTTCATCGTATCGGGAAGTGCAGATTATACGGTGAGACTATGGGACGTCAAGACAGGTACCTGTAAGACCATGAGTGGTCACACTAATTAGGTATCATCTATGGCTATATCCAGTGATTCAGAGTTCATCGTATCGGGAAGTGCAGATTATACGGTGAGACTATGGGACGTCAAGACAGGTACCTGTAAGACCATGAGTGGTCACACTAATTAGGTATGATCTGTGGCTATATCCAGTGATTCAGAGTTCATCGTATCGGGAAGTTATGATTATACGGTGAGACTATGGGACGTCAAGACAGGTACCTGTAAGACCATGAGTGGTCACACTAATTAGGTATCATCTGTGGCTATATCCAGTGATTCAGAGTTCATCGTATCGGGAAGTGCAGATTATACGGTGAGACTATGGGACGTCAAGACAGGTACCTGTAAGACCATGAGTGGTCACACTAATTAGGTATCATCTGTGGCTATATCCAGTGATTCAGAGTTCATCGTATCGGGAAGTGCAGATTATACGGTGAGACTATGGGACGTCAAGACAGGTACCTGTAAGACCATGAGTGGTCACATTAATGTTGTATATGCTGTGGCTATATCCAGTGATTCAGAGTTCATCGTATCGGGAAGTGCAGATTATACGGTGAGACTATGGGACGTCAAGACAGGTACCTGTAAGACCATGAGTGGTCACACTAATTAGGTATGATCTGTGGCTATATCCAGTGATTCAGAGTTCATCGTATCGGGAAGTTATGATTATACGGTGAGACTATGGGACGTCAAGACAGGTACCTGTAAGACCATGAGTGGTCACACTAATTAGGTATGATCTGTGGCTATATCCAGTGATTCAGAGTTCATCGTATCGGGAAGTTATGATTATACGGTGAGACTATGGGACGTCAAGACAGGTACCTGTAAGACCATGAGTGGTCACACTAATTAGGTATCATCTATGGCTATATCCAGTGATTCAGAGTTCATCGTATCGGGAAGTGCAGATTATACGGTGAGACTATGGGACGTCAAGACAGGTACCTTTAAGACTATGAGTGGTCACACTAATGTTGTATATGTTGTGGCTATATCCAGTGATTCAGAGTTCATCGTATCGGGAAGTGCAGATTATACGGTGAGACTATGGGACGTCAAGACAGGTACCTGTAAGACCATGAGTGGTCACACTAATTAGGTATGATCTATGGCTATATCCAGTGATTCAGAGTTCATCGTATCGGGAAGTGCAGATTATACGGTGAGACTATGGGACGTCAAGACAGGTACCTGTAAGACCATGAGTGGTCACACTAATAAGGTATGATCTGTGGCTATATCCAGTAATTCAGAGTTCATCGTATCGGGAAGTGTAGATTATACGGTGAGACTATGGGACGTCAAGACAGGTACCTGTAAGACCATGAGTGGTCACACTAATTAGGTATCATCTGTGGCTATATCCAGTGATTCAGAGTTCATCGTATCGGGAAGTTATGATTATACGGTGAGACTATGGGACATCAAGACAGGTACCTGTAAGACCATGAGTGGTCACACTAATTAGGTATGATCTGTGGCTATATCCAGTGATTCAGAGTTCATCGTATCGGGAAGTGCAGATTATACGGTGAGACTATGGGACGTCAAGACAGGTACCTGTAAGACCATGAGTGGTCACACTAATTAGGTATCATCTGTGGCTATATCCAGTGATTCAGAGTTCATCGTATCGGGAAGTTATGATTATACGGTGAGACTATGGGACGTCAAGACAGGTACCTGTAAGACCATGAGTGGTCACACTAATTAGGTATGATCTGTGGCTATATCCAGTGATTCAGAGTTCATCGTATCGGGAAGTGCAGATTATACGGTGAGACTATGGGACGTCAAGACAGGTACCTGTAAGACCATGAGTGGTCACACTAATTAGGTATCAGCTGTGGCTATATCCAGTGATTCAGAGTTCATCGTATCGGGAAGTTATGATTATACGGTGAGACTATGGGACGTCAAGACAGGTACCTTTAAGACCATGAGTGGTCACACTAATTAGGTATCATATGTGGCTATATCCAGTGATTCAGAGTTCATCGTATCGGGAAGTTATGATTATACGGTGAGACTATGGGACGTCAAGACAGGTACCTGTAAGACCATGAGTGGTCACACTAATTAGGTATCATCTGTGGCTATATCCAGTGATTCAGAGTTCATCGTATCGGGAAGTGCAGATTATACGGTGAGACTATGGGACATCAAGACAGGTACCTGTAAGACCATGAGTGGTCACACTAATTAGGTATGATCTGTGGCTATATCCAGTGATTCAGAGTTCATCGTATCGGGAAGTGCAGATTATACGGTGAGACTATGGGACGTCAAGACAGGTACCTGTAAGACCATGAGTGGTCACACTAATTAGGTATCATCTGTGGCTATATCCAGTGATTCAGAGTTCATCGTATCGGGAAGTTATGATTATACGGTGAGACTATGGGACGTCAAGACAGGTACCTGTAAGACCATGAGTGGTCACACTAATTAGGTATGATCTGTGGCTATATCCAGTGATTCAGAGTTCATCGTATCGGGAAGTGCAGATTATACGGTGAGACTATGGGACGTCAAGACAGGTACCTGTAAGACCATGAGTGGTCACACTAATTAGGTATCAGCTGTGGCTATATCCAGTGATTCAGAGTTCATCGTATCGGGAAGTTATGATTATACGGTGAGACTATGGGACGTCAAGACAGGTACCTTTAAGACCATGAGTGGTCACACTAATTAGGTATCATATGTGGCTATATCCAGTGATTCAGAGTTCATCGTATCGGGAAGTTATGATTATACGGTGAGACTATGGGACGTCAAGACAGGTACCTGTAAGACCATGAGTGGTCACACTAATTAGGTATCATCTGTGGCTATATCCAGTGATTCAGAGTTCATCGTATCGGGAAGTGCAGATTATACGGTGAGACTATGGGACATCAAGACAGGTACCTGTAAGACCATGAGTGGTCACACTAATTAGGTATGATCTGTGGCTATATCCAGTGATTCAGAGTTCATCGTATCGGGAAGTGCAGATTATACGGTGAGACTATGGGACGTCAAGACAGGTACCTGTAAGACCATGAGTGGTCACACTAATTAGGTATCATCTGTGGCTATATCCAGTGATTCAGAGTTCATCGTATCGGGAAGTGCAGATTATACGGTGAGACTATGGGACGTCAAGACAGGTACCTGTAAGACCATGAGTGGTCACACTAATTAGGTATGATCTGTGGCTATATCCAGTAATTCAGAGTTCATCGTATCGGGAAGTTATGATTATACGGTGAGACTATGGGACGTCAAGACAGGTACCTGTAAGACCATGAGTGGTCACACTAATTAGGTATGATCTGTGGCTATATCCAGTGATTCAGAGTTCATCGTATCGGGAAGTTATGATTATACGGTGAGACTATGGGACGTCAAGACAGGTACCTGTAAGACCATGAGTGGTCACATTAATGTTGTATATGCTGTGGCTATATCCAGTGATTCAGAGTTCATCGTATCGGGAAGTAGAGATTATACGGTGAGACTATGGGACGTCAAGACAGGTACCTGTAAGACCATGAGTGGTCACACTAATTAGGTATCATCTGTGGCTATATCCAGTGATTCAGAGTTCATCGTATCGGGAAGTGCAGATTATACGGTGAGACTATGGGACGTCAAGACAGGTACCTGTAAGACCATGAGTGGTCACACTAATTAGGTATCATCTGTGGCTATATCCAGTGATTCAGAGTTCATCGTATCGGGAAGTAGAGATTATACGGTGAGACTATGGGACGTCAAGACAGGTACCTGTAAGACCATGAGTGGTCACATTAATGTTGTATATGCTGTGGCTATATCCAGTGATTCAGAGTTCATCGTATCGGGAAGTGCAGATTATACGGTGAGACTATGGGACGTCAAGACAGGTACCTGTAAGACCATGAGTGGTCACACTAATTAGGTATCATCTATGGCTATATCCAGTGATTCAGAGTTCATCGTATCGGGAAGTGCAGATTATACGGTGAGACTATGGGACGTCAAGACAGGTACCTGTAAGACCATGAGTGGTCACACTAATTAGGTATGATCTGTGGCTATATCCAGTGATTCAGAGTTCATCGTATCGGGAAGTTATGATTATACGGTGAGACTATGGGACGTCAAGACAGGTACCTGTAAGACCATGAGTGGTCACACTAATTAGGTATCATCTGTGGCTATATCCAGTGATTCAGAGTTCATCGTATCGGGAAGTGCAGATTATACGGTGAGACTATGGGACGTCAAGACAGGTACCTGTAAGACCATGAGTGGTCACACTAATTAGGTATCATCTGTGGCTATATCCAGTGATTCAGAGTTCATCGTATCGGGAAGTTATGATTATACGGTGAGACTATGGGACGTCAAGACAGGTACCTGTAAGACCATGAGTGGTCACACTAATTAGGTATGATCTGTGGCTATATCCAGTGATTCAGAGTTCATCGTATCGGGAAGTTATGATTATACGGTGAGACTATGGGACGTCAAGACAGGTACCTGTAAGACCATGAGTGGTCACACTAATTAGGTATCATCTATGGCTATATCCAGTGATTCAGAGTTCATCGTATCGGGAAGTGCAGATTATACGGTGAGACTATGGGACGTCAAGACAGGTACCTTTAAGACTATGAGTGGTCACACTAATGTTGTATATGTTGTGGCTATATCCAGTGATTCAGAGTTCATCGTATCGGGAAGTGCAGATTATACGGTGAGACTATGGGACGTCAAGACAGGTACCTGTAAGACCATGAGTGGTCACACTAATTAGGTATGATCTATGGCTATATCCAGTGATTCAGAGTTCATCGTATCGGGAAGTGCAGATTATACGGTGAGACTATGGGACGTCAAGACAGGTACCTGTAAGACCATGAGTGGTCACACTAATTAGGTATGATCTGTGGCTATATCCAGTAATTCAGAGTTCATCGTATCGGGAAGTGTAGATTATACGGTGAGACTATGGGACGTCAAGACAGGTACCTGTAAGACCATGAGTGGTCACACTAATTAGGTATCATCTGTGGCTATATCCAGTGATTCAGAGTTCATCGTATCGGGAAGTTATGATTATACGGTGAGACTATGGGACATCAAGACAGGTACCTGTAAGACCATGAGTGGTCACACTAATTAGGTATGATCTGTGGCTATATCCAGTGATTCAGAGTTCATCGTATCGGGAAGTAGAGATTATACGGTGAGACTATGGGACGTCAAGACAGGTACCTGTAAGACCATGAGTGGTCACACTAATTAGGTATCATCTGTGGCTATATCCAGTGATTCAGAGTTCATCGTATCGGGAAGTTATGATTATACGGTGAGACTATGGGACATCAAGACAGGTACCTGTAAGACCATGAGTGGTCACACTAATTAGGTATGATCTGTGGCTATATCCAGTGATTCAGAGTTCATCGTATCGGGAAGTGCAGATTATACGGTGAGACTATGGGACGTCAAGACAGGTACCTGTAAGACCATGAGTGGTCACACTAATGTTGTATCAGCTGTGGCTATATCCAGTGATTCAGAGTTCATCGTATCGGGAAGTTATGATTATACGGTGAGACTATGGGACGTCAAGACAGGTACCTGTAAGACCATGAGTGGTCACACTAATGTTGTATATGTTGTGGCTATATCCAGTGATTCAGAGTTAATCGTATCGGGAAGTAGAGATTATACGGTGAGACTATGGGACGTCAAGACAGGTACCTGTAAGACCATGAGTGGTCACACTAATTAGGTATCATCTGTGGCTATATCCAGTGATTCAGAGTTCATCGTATCGGGAAGTGCAGATTATACGGTGAGACTATGGGACATCAAGACAGGTACCTGTAAGACCATGAGTGGTCACACTAATTAGGTATGATCTGTGGCTATATCCAGTGATTCAGAGTTCATCGTATCGGGAAGTTATGATTATACGGTGAGACTATGGGACGTCAAGACAGGTACCTGTAAGACCATGAGTGGTCACACTAATTAGGTATCATCTGTGGCTATATCCAGTGATTCAGAGTTCATCGTATCGGGAAGTGTAGATTATACGGTGAGACTATGGGACGTCAAGACAGGTACCTGTAAGACCATGAGTGGTCACACTAATGTTGTATCAGCTGTGGCTATATCCAGTGATTCAGAGTTCATCGTATCGGGAAGTTATGATTATACGGTGAGACTATGGGACGTCAAGACAGGTACCTGTAAGACCATGAGTGGTCACACTAATGTTGTATATGCTGTGGCTATATCCAGTGATTCAGAGTTCATCGTATCGGGAAGTGCAGATTATACGGTGAGACTATGGGACGTCAAGACAGGTACCTGTAAGACCATGAGTGGTCACACTAATTAGGTATCATCTGTGGCTATATCCAGTGATTCAGAGTTCATCGTATCGGGAAGTTATGATTATACGGTGAGACTATGGGACGTCAAGACAGGTACCTGTAAGACCATGAGTGGTCACACTAATTAGGTATCATCTGTGGCTATATCCAGTGATTCAGAGTTCATCGTATCGGGAAGTTATGATTATACGGTGAGACTATGGGACGTCAAGACAGGTACCTGTAAGACCATGAGTGGTCACACTAATTAGGTATCATCTATGGCTATATCCAGTGATTCAGAGTTCATCGTATCGGGAAGTGCAGATTATACGGTGAGACTATGGGACGTCAAGACAGGTACCTGTAAGACCATGAGTGGTCACATTAATTAGGTATCATCTGTGGCTATATCCAGTAATTCAGAGTTCATCGTATCGGGAAGTGCAGATTATACGGTGAGACTATGGGACGTCAAGACAGGTACCTGTAAGACCATGAGTGGTCACACTAATGTTGTATCAGCTGTGGCTATATCCAGTGATTCAGAGTTCATCGTATCGGGAAGTGCAGATTATACGGTGAGACTATGGGACGTCAAGACAGGTACCTTTAAGACCATGAGTGGTCACACTAATTAGGTATCATATGTGGCTATATCCAGTGATTCAGAGTTCATCGTATCGGGAAGTTATGATTATACGGTGAGACTATGGGACGTCAAGACAGGTACCTGTAAGACCATGAGTGGTCACACTAATTAGGTATGATCTGTGGCTATATCCAGTGATTCAGAGTTCATCGTATCGGGAAGTTATGATTATACGGTGAGACTATGGGACGTCAAGACAGGTACCTGTAAGACCATGAGTGGTCACACTAATTAGGTATCATCTGTGGCTATATCCAGTGATTCAGAGTTCATCGTATCGGGAAGTGTAGATTATACGGTGAGACTATGGGACGTCAAGACAGGTACCTGTAAGACCATGAGTGGTCACACTAATTAGGTATGATCTGTGGCTATATCCAGTGATTCAGAGTTCATCGTATCGGAAAGTGCAGATTATACGGTGAGACTATGGGACGTCAAGACAGGTACCTTTAAGACCATGAGTGGTCACACTAATTAGGTATGATCTGTGGCTATATCCAGTGATTCAGAGTTCATCGTATCGGGAAGTGTAGATTATACGGTGAGACTATGGGACGTCAAGACAGGTACCTGTAAGACCATGAGTGGTCACACTAATTAGGTATGATCTGTGGCTATATCCAGTGATTCAGAGTTCATCGTATCGGGAAGTTATGATTATACGGTGAGACTATGGGACGTCAAGACAGGTACCTGTAAGACCATGAGTGGTCACACTAATTAGGTATGATCTGTGGCTATATCCAGTGATTCAGAGTTCATCGTATCGGGAAGTGCAGATTATACGGTGAGACTATGGGACGTCAAGACAGGTACCTGTAAGACCATGAGTGGTCACACTAATTAGGTATGATCTGTGGCTATATCCAGTGATTCAGAGTTCATCGTATCGGGAAGTGCAGATTATACGGTGAGACTATGGGACGTCAAGACAGGTACCTGTAAGACCATGAGTGGTCACACTAATTAGGTATGATCTGTGGCTATATCCAGTGATTCAGAGTTCATCGTATCGGGAAGTGTAGATTATACGGTGAGACTATGGGACGTCAAGACAGGTACCTGTAAGACCATGAGTGGTCACACTAATTAGGTATGATCTGTGGCTATATCCAGTGATTCAGAGTTCATCGTATCGGAAAGTGCAGATTATACGGTGAGACTATGGGACGTCAAGACAGGTACCTGTAAGACCATGAGTGGTCACACTAATTAGGTATGATCTGTGGCTATATCCAGTGATTCAGAGTTCATCGTATCGGGAAGTGCAGATTATACGGTGAGACTATGGGACGTCAAGACAGGTACCTTTAAGACCATGAGTGGTCACACTAATTAGGTATCATATGTGGCTATATCCAGTGATTCAGAGTTCATCGTATCGGGAAGTTATGATTATACGGTGAGACTATGGGACGTCAAGACAGGTACCTGTAAGACCATGAGTGGTCACACTAATTAGGTATGATCTGTGGCTATATCCAGTGATTCAGAGTTCATCGTATCGGGAAGTGCAGATTATACGGTGAGACTATGGGACGTCAAGACAGGTACCTTTAAGACCATGAGTGGTCACACTAATTAGGTATGATCTGTGGCTATATCCAGTGATTCAGAGTTCATCGTATCGGGAAGTTATGATTATACGGTGAGACTATGGGACGTCAAGACAGGTACCTGTAAGACCATGAGTGGTCACACTAATTAGGTATGATCTGTGGCTATATCCAGTGATTCAGAGTTCATCGTATCGGGAAGTGCAGATTATACGGTGAGACTATGGGACGTCAAGACAGGTACCTTTAAGACCATGAGTGGTCACACTAATTAGGTATCATATGTGGCTATATCCAGTGATTCAGAGTTCATCGTATCGGGAAGTTATGATTATACGGTGAGACTATGGGACGTCAAGACAGGTACCTGTAAGACCATGAGTGGTCACACTAATTAGGTATGATCTGTGGCTATATCCAGTGATTCAGAGTTCATCGTATCGGGAAGTTATGATTATACGGTGAGACTATGGGACGTCAAGACAGGTACCTGTAAGACCATGAGTGGTCACACTAATTAGGTATCATCTGTGGCTATATCCAGTGATTCAGAGTTCATCGTATCGGGAAGTGTAGATTATACGGTGAGACTATGGGACGTCAAGACAGGTACCTGTAAGACCATGAGTGGTCACACTAATGTTGTATCAGCTGTGGCTATATCCAGTGATTCAGAGTTCATCGTATCGGGAAGTGCAGATTATACGGTGAGACTATGGGACGTCAAGACAGGTACCTGTAAGACCATGAGTGGTCACACTAATTAGGTATCATCTGTGGCTATATCCAGTGATTCAGAGTTCATCGTATCGGGAAGTGCAGATTATACGGTGAGACTATGGGACGTCAAGACAGGTACCTGTAAGACCATGAGTGGTCACACTAATTAGGTATGATCTGTGGCTATATCCAGTGATTCAGAGTTCATCGTATCGGAAGTGCAGATTATACGGTGAGACTATGGGACGTCAAGACAGGTACCTGTAAGACCATGAGTGGTCACACTAATGTTGTATATGCTGTGGCTATATCCAGTGATTCAGAGTTCATCGTATCGGGAAGTTATGATTATACGGTGAGACTATGGGACGTCAAGACAGGTACCTGTAAGACCATGAGTGGTCACACTAATTAGGTATGATCTGTGGCTATATCCAGTGATTCAGAGTTCATCGTATCGGGAAGTTATGATTATACGGTGAGACTATGGGACGTCAAGACAGGTACCTGTAAGACCATGAGTGGTCACACTAATTAGGTATCATCTGTGGCTATATCCAGTGATTCAGAGTTCATCGTATCGGGAAGTGCAGATTATACGGTGAGACTATGGGACGTCAAGACAGGTACCTTTAAGACCATGAGTGGTCACACTAATTAGGTATCATATGTGGCTATATCCAGTGATTCAGAGTTCATCGTATCGGGAAGTTATGATTATACGGTGAGACTATGGGACGTCAAGACAGGTACCTGTAAGACCATGAGTGGTCACACTAATTAGGTATCATATGTGGCTATATCCAGTGATTCAGAGTTCATCGTATCGGGAAGTTATGATTATACGGTGAGACTATGGGACGTCAAGACAGGTACCTGTAAGACCATGAGTGGTCACACTAATTAGGTATGATCTGTGGCTATATCCAGTGATTCAGAGTTCATCGTATCGGGAAGTGTAGATTATACGGTGAGACTATGGGACGTCAAGACAGGTACCTGTAAGACCATGAGTGGTCACACTAATTAGGTATGATCTGTGGCTATATCCAGTGATTCAGAGTTCATCGTATCGGGAAGTTATGATTATACGGTGAGACTATGGGACGTCAAGACAGGTACCTGTAAGACCATGAGTGGTCACACTAATTAGGTATGATCTGTGGCTATATCCAGTGATTCAGAGTTCATCGTATCGGGAAGTTATGATTATACGGTGAGACTATGGGACGTCAAGACAGGTACCTGTAAGACCATGAGTGGTCACACTAATTAGGTATGATCTGTGGCTATATCCAGTGATTCAGAGTTCATCGTATCGGGAAGTGTAGATTATACGGTGAGACTATGGGACGTCAAGACAGGTACCTGTAAGACCATGAGTGGTCACACTAATTAGGTATGATCTGTGGCTATATCCAGTAATTCAGAGTTCATCGTATCGGGAAGTTATGATTATACGGTGAGACTATGGGACGTCAAGACAGGTACCTGTAAGACCATGAGTGGTCACACTAATTAGGTATCATCTGTGGCTATATCCAGTGATTCAGAGTTCATCGTATCGGGAAGTGCAGATTATACGGTGAGACTATGGGACGTCAAGACAGGTACCTGTAAGACCATGAGTGGTCACACTAATTAGGTATCATCTGTGGCTATATCCAGTGATTCAGAGTTCATCGTATCGGGAAGTTATGATTATACGGTGAGACTATGGGACATCAAGACAGGTACCTGTAAGACCATGAGTGGTCACACTATTTATGTATCATCTGTGGCTATATCCAGTGATTCAGAGTTCATCGTATCGGGAAGTTATGATTATACGGTGAGACTATGGGACGTCAAGACAGGTACCTGTAAGACCATGAGTGGTCACACTAATTAGGTATCATCTATGGCTATATCCAGTTATTCAGAGTTCATCGTATCGGGAAGTGTAGATTATACGGTGAGACTATGGGACGTCAAGACAGGTACCTGTAAGACCATGAGTGGTCACACTAATTAGGTATGATCTGTGGCTATATCCAGTGATTCAGAGTTCATCGTATCGGAAAGTGCAGATTATACGGTGAGACTATGGGACGTCAAGACAGGTACCTGTAAGACCATGAGTGGTCACACTAATTAGGTATGATCTGTGGCTATATCCAGTAATTCAGAGTTCATCGTATCGGGAAGTTATGATTATACGGTGAGACTATGGGACGTCAAGACAGGTACCTGTAAGACCATGAGTGGTCACACTAATTAGGTATGATCTGTGGCTATATCCAGTGATTCAGAGTTCATCGTATCGGGAAGTGCAGATTATACGGTGAGACTATGGGACGTCAAGACAGGTACCTGTAAGACCATGAGTGGTCACACTAATTAGGTATGATCTGTGGCTATATCCAGTAATTCAGAGTTCATCGTATCGGGAAGTGCAGATTATACGGTGAGACTATGGGACGTCAAGACAGGTACCTGTAAGACCATGAGTGGTCACACTAATGTTGTATCAGCTGTGGCTATATCCAGTGATTCAGAGTTCATCGTATCGGGAAGTGCAGATTATACGGTGAGACTATGGGACGTCAAGACAGGTACCTGTAAGACCATGAGTGGTCACACTAATTAGGTATGATCTGTGGCTATATCCAGTGATTCAGAGTTCATCGTATCGGAAGTGCAGATTATACGGTGAGACTATGGGACGTCAAGACAGGTACCTGTAAGACCATGAGTGGTCACACTAATGTTGTATATGCTGTGGCTATATCCAGTGATTCAGAGTTCATCGTATCGGGAAGTGTAGATTATACGGTGAGACTATGGGACGTCAAGACAGGTACCTGTAAGACCATGAGTGGTCACACTAATTAGGTATGATCTGTGGCTATATCCAGTGATTCAGAGTTCATCGTATCGGGAAGTTATGATTATACGGTGAGACTATGGGACGTCAAGACAGGTACCTGTAAGACCATGAGTGGTCACACTAATTAGGTATCATCTGTGGCTATATCCAGTGATTCAGAGTTCATCGTATCGGGAAGTGCAGATTATACGGTGAGACTATGGGACGTCAAGACAGGTACCTTTAAGACCATGAGTGGTCACACTAATTAGGTATCATATGTGGCTATATCCAGTGATTCAGAGTTCATCGTATCGGGAAGTGCAGATTATACGGTGAGACTATGGGACGTCAAGACAGGTACCTGTAAGACCATGAGTGGTCACACTAATTAGGTATGATCTGTGGCTATATCCAGTGATTCAGAGTTCATCGTATCGGGAAGTGCAGATTATACGGTGAGACTATGGGACGTCAAGACAGGTACCTGTAAGACCATGAGTGGTCACACTAATTAGGTATGATCTGTGGCTATATCCAGTGATTCAGAGTTCATCGTATCGGGAAGTAGAGATTATACGGTGAGACTATGGGACGTCAAGACAGGTACCTGTAAGACCATGAGTGGTCACACTAATTAGGTATGATCTGTGGCTATATCCAGTGATTCAGAGTTCATCGTATCGGGAAGTGTAGATTATACGGTGAGACTATGGGACGTCAAGACAGGTACCTGTAAGACCATGAGTGGTCACACTAATTAGGTATGATCTGTGGCTATATCCAGTGATTCAGAGTTCATCGTATCGGGAAGTGCAGATTATACGGTGAGACTATGGGACGTCAAGACAGGTACCTGTAAGACCATGAGTGGTCACACTAATTAGGTATCATCTGTGGCTATATCCAGTGATTCAGAGTTCATCGTATCGGGAAGTTATGATTATACGGTGAGACTATGGGACATCAAGACAGGTACCTGTAAGACCATGAGTGGTCACACTATTTATGTATCATCTGTGGCTATATCCAGTGATTCAGAGTTCATCGTATCGGGAAGTTATGATTATACGGTGAGACTATGGGACGTCAAGACAGGTACCTGTAAGACCATGAGTGGTCACACTAATTAGGTATCATCTATGGCTATATCCAGTTATTCAGAGTTCATCGTATCGGGAAGTGTAGATTATACGGTGAGACTATGGGACGTCAAGACAGGTACCTGTAAGACCATGAGTGGTCACACTAATTAGGTATGATCTGTGGCTATATCCAGTGATTCAGAGTTCATCGTATCGGGAAGTGCAGATTATACGGTGAGACTATGGGACGTCAAGACAGGTACCTGTAAGACCATGAGTGGTCACACTAATTAGGTATGATCTGTGGCTATATCCAGTAATTCAGAGTTCATCGTATCGGGAAGTGCAGATTATACGGTGAGACTATGGGACGTCAAGACAGGTACCTGTAAGACCATGAGTGGTCACATTAATGTTGTATATGCTGTGGCTATATCCAGTGATTCAGAGTTCATCGTATCGGGAAGTAGAGATTATACGGTGAGACTATGGGACGTCAAGACAGGTACCTGTAAGACCATGAGTGGTCACACTAATTAGGTATGATCTGTGGCTATATCCAGTAATTCAGAGTTCATCGTATCGGGAAGTGCAGATTATACGGTGAGACTATGGGACGTCAAGACAGGTACCTGTAAGACCATGAGTGGTCACACTAATGTTGTATCAGCTGTGGCTATATCCAGTGATTCAGAGTTCATCGTATCGGGAAGTGCAGATTATACGGTGAGACTATGGGACGTCAAGACAGGTACCTGTAAGACCATGAGTGGTCACACTAATTAGGTATGATCTGTGGCTATATCCAGTGATTCAGAGTTCATCGTATCGGGAAGTGCAGATTATACGGTGAGACTATGGGACGTCAAGACAGGTACCTGTAAGACCATGAGTGGTCACACTAATTAGGTATGATCTGTGGCTATATCCAGTGATTCAGAGTTCATCGTATCGGGAAGTTATGATTATACGGTGAGACTATGGGACGTCAAGACAGGTACCTGTAAGACCATGAGTGGTCACATTAATGTTGTATATGCTGTGGCTATATCCAGTGATTCAGAGTTCATCGTATCGGGAAGTAGAGATTATACGGTGAGACTATGGGACGTCAAGACAGGTACCTGTAAGACCATGAGTGGTCACACTAATTAGGTATCATCTGTGGCTATATCCAGTGATTCAGAGTTCATCGTATCGGGAAGTGCAGATTATACGGTGAGACTATGGGACGTCAAGACAGGTACCTGTAAGACCATGAGTGGTCACATTAATGTTGTATATGCTGTGGCTATATCCAGTGATTCAGAGTTCATCGTATCGGGAAGTGCAGATTATACGGTGAGACTATGGGACGTCAAGACAGGTACCTGTAAGACCATGAGTGGTCACACTAGTCATGCATATGCTGTGGCTATATCCAGTGATTCAGAGTTCATCGTATCGGGAAGTGCAGATTATACGGTGAGACTATGGGACGTCAAGACAGGTACCTGTAAGACCATGAGTGGTCACATTAATTAGGTATGATCTGTGGCTATATCCAGTAATTCAGAGTTCATCGTATCGGGAAGTGCAGATTATACGGTGAGACTATGGGACGTCAAGACAGGTACCTTTAAGACCATGAGTGGTCACACTAATTAGGTATGATCTGTGGCTATATCCAGTGATTCAGAGTTCATCGTATCGGGAAGTGCAGATTATACGGTGAGACTATGGGACGTCAAGACAGGTACCTGTAAGACCATGAGTGGTCACACTAATTAGGTATGATCTGTGGCTATATCCAGTGATTCAGAGTTCATCGTATCGGGAAGTAGAGATTATACGGTGAGACTATGGGACGTCAAGACAGGTACCTGTAAGACCATGAGTGGTCACACTAATTAGGTATCATCTGTGGCTATATCCAGTGATTCAGAGTTCATCGTATCGGGAAGTGTAGATTATACGGTGAGACTATGGGACGTCAAGACAGGTACCTGTAAGACCATGAGTGGTCACACTAATGTTGTATCAGCTGTGGCTATATCCAGTGATTCAGAGTTCATCGTATCGGGAAGTGCAGATTATACGGTGAGACTATGGGACGTCAAGACAGGTACCTGTAAGACCATGAGTGGTCACACTAATTAGGTATCATCTGTGGCTATATCCAGTGATTCAGAGTTCATCGTATCGGGAAGTGCAGATTATACGGTGAGACTATGGGACGTCAAGACAGGTACCTGTAAGACCATGAGTGGTCACACTAATTAGGTATGATCTGTGGCTATATCCAGTAATTCAGAGTTCATCGTATCGGGAAGTTATGATTATACGGTGAGACTATGGGACGTCAAGACAGGTACCTGTAAGACCATGAGTGGTCACACTAATTAGGTATCATCTGTGGCTATATCCAGTGATTCAGAGTTCATCGTATCGGGAAGTTATGATTATACGGTGAGACTATGGGACGTCAAGACAGGTACCTGTAAGACCATGAGTGGTCACACTAATGTTGTATATGCTGTGGCTATATCCAGTGATTCAGAGTTCATCGTATCGGGAAGTGCAGATTATACGGTGAGACTATGGGACGTCAAGACAGGTACCTTTAAGACCATGAGTGGTCACACTAATTAGGTATCATATGTGGCTATATCCAGTGATTCAGAGTTCATCGTATCGGGAAGTGCAGATTATACGGTGAGACTATGGGACGTCAAGACAGGTACCTGTAAGACCATGAGTGGTCACACTAATTAGGTATGATCTGTGGCTATATCCAGTGATTCAGAGTTCATCGTATCGGGAAGTTATGATTATACGGTGAGACTATGGGACGTCAAGACAGGTACCTGTAAGACCATGAGTGGTCACACTAATTAGGTATCATCTATGGCTATATCCAGTGATTCAGAGTTCATCGTATCGGGAAGTGCAGATTATACGGTGAGACTATGGGACGTCAAGACAGGTACCTGTAAGACCATGAGTGGTCACACTAATTAGGTATGATCTGTGGCTATATCCAGTAATTCAGAGTTCATCGTATCGGGAAGTGTAGATTATACGGTGAGACTATGGGACGTCAAGACAGGTACCTGTAAGACCATGAGTGGTCACACTAATTAGGTATCATCTGTGGCTATATCCAGTGATTCAGAGTTCATCGTATCGGGAAGTGCAGATTATACGGTGAGACTATGGGACGTCAAGACAGGTACCTGTAAGACCATGAGTGGTCACACTAATGTTGTATCATCTGTGGCTATATCCAGTGATTCAGAGTTCATCGTATCGGGAAGTTATGATTATACGGTGAGACTATGGGACATCAAGACAGGTACCTGTAAGACCATGAGTGGTCACACTAATTAGGTATGATCTGTGGCTATATCCAGTGATTCAGAGTTCATCGTATCGGGAAGTGCAGATTATACGGTGAGACTATGGGACGTCAAGACAGGTACCTGTAAGACCATGAGTGGTCACATTAATGTTGTATATGCTGTGGCTATATCCAGTGATTCAGAGTTCATCGTATCGGGAAGTAGAGATTATACGGTGAGACTATGGGACGTCAAGACAGGTACCTGTAAGACCATGAGTGGTCACACTAATTAGGTATGATCTGTGGCTATATCCAGTGATTCAGAGTTCATCGTATCGGGAAGTGCAGATTATACGGTGAGACTATGGGACGTCAAGACAGGTACCTGTAAGACCATGAGTGGTCACACTAATTAGGTATGATCTGTGGCTATATCCAGTAATTCAGAGTTCATCGTATCGGGAAGTGCAGATTATACGGTGAGACTATGGGACGTCAAGACAGGTACCTGTAAGACCATGAGTGGTCACACTAATTAGGTATCATCTGTGGCTATATCCAGTGATTCAGAGTTCATCGTATCGGGAAGTGCAGATTATACGGTGAGACTATGGGACGTCAAGACAGGTACCTTTAAGACCATGAGTGGTCACACTAATTAGGTATCATATGTGGCTATATCCAGTGATTCAGAGTTCATCGTATCGGGAAGTGCAGATTATACGGTGAGACTATGGGACGTCAAGACAGGTACCTGTAAGACCATGAGTGGTCACACTATTTATGTATCATCTGTGGCTATATCCAGTGATTCAGAGTTCATCGTATCGGGAAGTTATGATTATACGGTGAGACTATGGGACGTCAAGACAGGTACCTGTAAGACCATGAGTGGTCACACTAATTAGGTATCATCTATGGCTATATCCAGTGATTCAGAGTTCATCGTATCGGGAAGTGCAGATTATACGGTGAGACTATGGGACGTCAAGACAGGTACCTGTAAGACCATGAGTGGTCACACTAATGTTGTATATGCTGTGGCTATATCCAGTGATTCAGAGTTCATCGTATCGGGAAGTGCAGATTATACGGTGAGACTATGGGACGTCAAGACAGGTACCTGTAAGACCATGAGTGGTCACACTAATGTTGTATCAGCTGTGGCTATATCCAGTGATTCAGAGTTCATCGTATCGGGAAGTGCAGATTATACGGTGAGACTATGGGACGTCAAGACAGGTACCTGTAAGACCATGAGTGGTCACATTAATTAGGTATCATCTGTGGCTATATCCAGTAATTCAGAGTTCATCGTATCGGGAAGTGCAGATTATACGGTGAGACTATGGGACGTCAAGACAGGTACCTGTAAGACCATGAGTGGTCACACTAATGTTGTATCAGCTGTGGCTATATCCAGTGATTCAGAGTTCATCGTATCGGGAAGTGCAGATTATACGGTGAGACTATGGGACGTCAAGACAGGTACCTGTAAGACCATGAGTGGTCACACTAATTAGGTATGATCTGTGGCTATATCCAGTGATTCAGAGTTCATCGTATCGGGAAGTGCAGATTATACGGTGAGACTATGGGACGTCAAGACAGGTACCTGTAAGACCATGAGTGGTCACACTAATTAGGTATCATCTGTGGCTATATCCAGTGATTCAGAGTTCATCGTATCGGGAAGTTATGATTAGACGGTGAGACTATGGGACGTCAAGACAGGTACCTGTAAGACCATGAGTGGTCACACTAATGTTGTATATGTTGTGGCTATATCCAGTGATTCAGAGTTAATCGTATCGGGAAGTAGAGATTATACGGTGAGACTATGGGACGTCAAGACAGGTACCTGTAAGACCATGAGTGGTCACACTAATTAGGTATGATCTGTGGCTATATCCAGTGATTCAGAGTTCATCGTATCGGGAAGTGCAGATTATACGGTGAGACTATGGGACGTCAAGACAGGTACCTGTAAGACCATGAGTTGTCACACATTAGGTATCAGCTGTGGCTATATCCAGTGATTCAGAGTTCATCGTATCGGGAAGTGCAGATTATACGGTGAGACTATGGGACGTCAAGACAGGTACCTGTAAGACCATGAGTGGTCACATTAATTAGGTATGATCTGTGGCTATATCCAGTGATTCAGAGTTCATCGTATCGGGAAGTGCAGATTATACGGTGAGACTATGGGACGTCAAGACAGGTACCTGTAAGACCATGAGTGGTCACACTAATTAGGTATGATCTGTGGCTATATCCAGTGATTCAGAGTTCATCGTATCGGGAAGTGCAGATTATACGGTGAGACTATGGGACGTCAAGACAGGTACCTGTAAGACCATGAGTGGTCACACTAATTAGGTATGATCTGTGGCTATATCCAGTGATTCAGAGTTCATCGTATCGGGAAGTGTAGATTATACGGTGAGACTATGGGACGTCAAGACAGGTACCTGTAAGACCATGAGTGGTCACACTAATTAGGTATCATCTGTGGCTATATCCAGTGATTCAGAGTTCATCGTATCGGGAAGTGCAGATTATACGGTGAGACTATGGGACGTCAAGACAGGTACCTGTAAGACCATGAGTGGTCACACTAATTAGGTATGATCTGTGGCTATATCCAGTGATTCAGAGTTCATCGTATCGGGAAGTGTAGATTAGACGGTGAGACTATGGGACGTCAAGACAGGTACCTGTAAGACCATGAGTGGTCACACTAATTAGGTATCATCTGTGGCTATATCCAGTGATTCAGAGTTCATCGTATCGGGAAGTTATGATTATACGGTGAGACTATGGGACGTCAAGACAGGTACCTGTAAGACCATGAGTGGTCACACTAATTAGGTATGATCTGTGGCTATATCCAGTGATTCAGAGTTCATCGTATCGGGAAGTGCAGATTATACGGTGAGACTATGGGACGTCAAGACAGGTACCTGTAAGACCATGAGTGGTCACACTAATGTTGTATCAGCTGTGGCTATATCCAGTGATTCAGAGTTCATCGTATCGGGAAGTGCAGATTATACGGTGAGACTATGGGACGTCAAGACAGGTACCTGTAAGACCATGAGTGGTCACACTAATGTTGTATCAGCTGTGGCTATATCCAGTGATTCAGAGTTCATCGTATCGGGAAGTAGAGATTATACGGTGAGACTATGGGACGTCAAGACAGGTACCTTTAAGACCATGAGTGGTCACACTAATTAGGTATCATATGTGGCTATATCCAGTGATTCAGAGTTCATCGTATCGGGAAGTTATGATTATACGGTGAGACTATGGGACGTCAAGACAGGTACCTGTAAGACCATGAGTGGTCACACTAATGTTGTATATGCTGTGGCTATATCCAGTGATTCAGAGTTCATCGTATCGGGAAGTTATGATTATACGGTGAGACTATGGGACGTCAAGACAGGTACCTGTAAGACCATGAGTGGTCACACTAATTAGGTATGATCTGTGGCTATATCCAGTGATTCAGAGTTCATCGTATCGGGAAGTGTAGATTATACGGTGAGACTATGGGACGTCAAGACAGGTACCTGTAAGACCATGAGTGGTCACACTAATGTTGTATCAGCTGTGGCTATATCCAGTGATTCAGAGTTCATCGTATCGGGAAGTGCAGATTATACGGTGAGACTATGGGACGTCAAGACAGGTACCTGTAAGACCATGAGTGGTCACACTAATGTTGTATATGTTGTGGCTATATCCAGTGATTCAGAGTTCATCGTATCGGGAAGTGTAGATTATACGGTGAGACTATGGGACGTCAAGACAGGTACCTGTAAGACCATGAGTGGTCACACTAATGTTGTATATGCTGTGGCTATATCCAGTGATTCAGAGTTCATCGTATCGGGAAGTGCAGATTATACGGTGAGACTATGGGACGTCAAGACAGGTACCTGTAAGACCATGAGTGGTCACACTAATTAGGTATGATCTGTGGCTATATCCAGTGATTCAGAGTTCATCGTATCGGGAAGTTATGATTATACGGTGAGACTATGGGACGTCAAGACAGGTACCTGTAAGACCATGAGTGGTCACACTAATTAGGTATCATCTATGGCTATATCCAGTGATTCAGAGTTCATCGTATCGGGAAGTGCAGATTATACGGTGAGACTATGGGACGTCAAGACAGGTACCTGTAAGACCATGAGTGGTCACACTAATTAGGTATGATCTGTGGCTATATCCAGTAATTCAGAGTTCATCGTATCGGGAAGTGTAGATTATACGGTGAGACTATGGGACGTCAAGACAGGTACCTGTAAGACCATGAGTGGTCACACTAATTAGGTATCATCTGTGGCTATATCCAGTGATTCAGAGTTCATCGTATCGGGAAGTGCAGATTATACGGTGAGACTATGGGACGTCAAGACAGGTACCTGTAAGACCATGAGTGGTCACACTAATGTTGTATCATCTGTGGCTATATCCAGTGATTCAGAGTTCATCGTATCGGGAAGTTATGATTATACGGTGAGACTATGGGACATCAAGACAGGTACCTGTAAGACCATGAGTGGTCACACTAATTAGGTATGATCTGTGGCTATATCCAGTGATTCAGAGTTCATCGTATCGGGAAGTGCAGATTATACGGTGAGACTATGGGACGTCAAGACAGGTACCTGTAAGACCATGAGTGGTCACATTAATGTTGTATATGCTGTGGCTATATCCAGTGATTCAGAGTTCATCGTATCGGGAAGTAGAGATTATACGGTGAGACTATGGGACGTCAAGACAGGTACCTGTAAGACCATGAGTGGTCACACTAATTAGGTATGATCTGTGGCTATATCCAGTGATTCAGAGTTCATCGTATCGGGAAGTGCAGATTATACGGTGAGACTATGGGACGTCAAGACAGGTACCTGTAAGACCATGAGTGGTCACACTAATTAGGTATGATCTGTGGCTATATCCAGTAATTCAGAGTTCATCGTATCGGGAAGTGCAGATTATACGGTGAGACTATGGGACGTCAAGACAGGTACCTGTAAGACCATGAGTGGTCACACTAATTAGGTATCATCTGTGGCTATATCCAGTGATTCAGAGTTCATCGTATCGGGAAGTGCAGATTATACGGTGAGACTATGGGACGTCAAGACAGGTACCTTTAAGACCATGAGTGGTCACACTAATTAGGTATCATATGTGGCTATATCCAGTGATTCAGAGTTCATCGTATCGGGAAGTGCAGATTATACGGTGAGACTATGGGACGTCAAGACAGGTACCTGTAAGACCATGAGTGGTCACACTATTTATGTATCATCTGTGGCTATATCCAGTGATTCAGAGTTCATCGTATCGGGAAGTTATGATTATACGGTGAGACTATGGGACGTCAAGACAGGTACCTGTAAGACCATGAGTGGTCACACTAATTAGGTATCATCTATGGCTATATCCAGTGATTCAGAGTTCATCGTATCGGGAAGTGCAGATTATACGGTGAGACTATGGGACGTCAAGACAGGTACCTGTAAGACCATGAGTGGTCACACTAATGTTGTATATGCTGTGGCTATATCCAGTGATTCAGAGTTCATCGTATCGGGAAGTGCAGATTATACGGTGAGACTATGGGACGTCAAGACAGGTACCTGTAAGACCATGAGTGGTCACACTAATGTTGTATCAGCTGTGGCTATATCCAGTGATTCAGAGTTCATCGTATCGGGAAGTGCAGATTATACGGTGAGACTATGGGACGTCAAGACAGGTACCTGTAAGACCATGAGTGGTCACACTAATGTTGTATCAGCTGTGGCTATATCCAGTGATTCAGAGTTCATCGTATCGGGAAGTGCAGATTATACGGTGAGACTATGGGACGTCAAGACAGGTACCTGTAAGACCATGAGTGGTCACACTAATTAGGTATGATCTGTGGCTATATCCAGTGATTCAGAGTTCATCGTATCGGGAAGTGCAGATTATACGGTGAGACTATGGGACGTCAAGACAGGTACCTGTAAGACCATGAGTGGTCACACTAATTAGGTATCATCTGTGGCTATATCCAGTGATTCAGAGTTCATCGTATCGGGAAGTTATGATTAGACGGTGAGACTATGGGACGTCAAGACAGGTACCTGTAAGACCATGAGTGGTCACACTAATGTTGTATATGTTGTGGCTATATCCAGTGATTCAGAGTTAATCGTATCGGGAAGTAGAGATTATACGGTGAGACTATGGGACGTCAAGACAGGTACCTGTAAGACCATGAGTGGTCACACTAATTAGGTATGATCTGTGGCTATATCCAGTAATTCAGAGTTCATCGTATCGGGAAGTGCAGATTATACGGTGAGACTATGGGACGTCAAGACAGGTACCTGTAAGACCATGAGTGGTCACACTAATTAGGTATCATCTGTGGCTATATCCAGTGATTCAGAGTTCATCGTATCGGGAAGTGCAGATTATACGGTGAGACTATGGGACGTCAAGACAGGTACCTTTAAGACCATGAGTGGTCACATTAATTAGGTATCATATGTGGCTATATCCAGTGATTCAGAGTTCATCGTATCGGGAAGTGCAGATTATACGGTGAGACTATGGGACGTCAAGACAGGTACCTGTAAGACCATGAGTGGTCACACTAATTAGGTATGATCTGTGGCTATATCCAGTGATTCAGAGTTCATCGTATCGGGAAGTGCAGATTATACGGTGAGACTATGGGACGTCAAGACAGGTACCTGTAAGACCATGAGTGGTCACACTAATTAGGTATCATCTATGGCTATATCCAGTGATTCAGAGTTCATCGTATCGGGAAGTGTAGATTATACGGTGAGACTATGGGACGTCAAGACAGGTACCTGTAAGACCATGAGTGGTCACACTAATTAGGTATCATCTGTGGCTATATCCAGTGATTCAGAGTTCATCGTATCGGGAAGTGCAGATTATACGGTGAGACTATGGGACGTCAAGACAGGTACCTGTAAGACCATGAGTGGTCACACTAATTAGGTATGATCTGTGGCTATATCCAGTGATTCAGAGTTCATCGTATCGGGAAGTGTAGATTAGACGGTGAGACTATGGGACGTCAAGACAGGTACCTGTAAGACCATGAGTGGTCACACTAATTAGGTATCATCTGTGGCTATATCCAGTGATTCAGAGTTCATCGTATCGGGAAGTTATGATTATACGGTGAGACTATGGGACGTCAAGACAGGTACCTGTAAGACCATGAGTGGTCACACTAATTAGGTATGATCTGTGGCTATATCCAGTGATTCAGAGTTCATCGTATCGGGAAGTGCAGATTATACGGTGAGACTATGGGACGTCAAGACAGGTACCTGTAAGACCATGAGTGGTCACACTAATGTTGTATCAGCTGTGGCTATATCCAGTGATTCAGAGTTCATCGTATCGGGAAGTGCAGATTATACGGTGAGACTATGGGACGTCAAGACAGGTACCTGTAAGACCATGAGTGGTCACACTAATGTTGTATCAGCTGTGGCTATATCCAGTGATTCAGAGTTCATCGTATCGGGAAGTAGAGATTATACGGTGAGACTATGGGACGTCAAGACAGGTACCTTTAAGACCATGAGTGGTCACACTAATTAGGTATCATATGTGGCTATATCCAGTGATTCAGAGTTCATCGTATCGGGAAGTTATGATTATACGTGAGACTATGGGACGTCAAGACAGGTACCTGTAAGACCATGAGTGGTCACACTAATGTTGTATATGCTGTGGCTATATCCAGTGATTCAGAGTTCATCGTATCGGGAAGTTATGATTATACGGTGAGACTATGGGACGTCAAGACAGGTACCTGTAAGACCATGAGTGGTCACACTAATTAGGTATGATCTGTGGCTATATCCAGTGATTCAGAGTTCATCGTATCGGGAAGTGTAGATTATACGGTGAGACTATGGGACGTCAAGACAGGTACCTGTAAGACCATGAGTGGTCACACTAATGTTGTATCAGCTGTGGCTATATCCAGTGATTCAGAGTTCATCGTATCGGGAAGTGCAGATTATACGGTGAGACTATGGGACGTCAAGACAGGTACCTGTAAGACCATGAGTGGTCACACTAATGTTGTATATGTTGTGGCTATATCCAGTGATTCAGAGTTCATCGTATCGGGAAGTGTAGATTATACGGTGAGACTATGGGACGTCAAGACAGGTACCTGTAAGACCATGAGTGGTCACACTAATGTTGTATATGCTGTGGCTATATCCAGTGATTCAGAGTTCATCGTATCGGGAAGTGCAGATTATACGGTGAGACTATGGGACGTCAAGACAGGTACCTGTAAGACCATGAGTGGTCACACTAATTAGGTATGATCTGTGGCTATATCCAGTGATTCAGAGTTCATCGTATCGGGAAGTTATGATTATACGGTGAGACTATGGGACGTCAAGACAGGTACCTGTAAGACCATGAGTGGTCACACTAATTAGGTATGATCTGTGGCTATATCCAGTGATTCAGAGTTCATCGTATCGGGAAGTGTAGATTATACGGTGAGACTATGGGACGTCAAGACAGGTACCTGTAAGACCATGAGTGGTCACACTAATTAGGTATCATCTATGGCTATATCCAGTGATTCAGAGTTCATCGTATCGGGAAGTTATGATTATACGGTGAGACTATGGGACGTCAAGACAGGTACCTGTAAGACCATGAGTGGTCACACTAATGTTGTATCATCTGTGGCTATATCCAGTGATTCAGAGTTCATCGTATCGGGAAGTGCAGATTATACGGTGAGACTATGGGACGTCAAGACAGGTACCTGTAAGACCATGAGTGGTCACACTAATGTTGTATATGTTGTGGCTATATCCAGTGATTCAGAGTTCATCGTATCGGGAAGTGTAGATTATACGGTGAGACTATGGGACGTCAAGACAGGTACCTGTAAGACCATGAGTGGTCACACTAATTAGGTATCATCTGTGGCTATATCCAGTGATTCAGAGTTCATCGTATCGGGAAGTTATGATTATACGGTGAGACTATGGGACGTCAAGACAGGTACCTGTAAGACCATGAGTGGTCACACTAATTAGGTATGATCTGTGGCTATATCCAGTGATTCAGAGTTCATCGTATCGGGAAGTGCAGATTATACGGTGAGACTATGGGACGTCAAGACAGGTACCTGTAAGACCATGAGTGGTCACACTATTGTTGTATATGTTGTGGCTATATCCAGTGATTCAGAGTTAATCGTATCGGGAAGTAGAGATTATACGGTGAGACTATGGGACGTCAAGACAGGTACCTGTAAGACCATGAGTGGTCACACTAATGTTGTATCAGCTGTGGCTATATCCAGTGATTCAGAGTTCATCGTATCGGGAAGTGCAGATTATACGGTGAGACTATGGGACGTCAAGACAGGTACCTGTAAGACCATGAGTGGTCACACATTAGGTATCAGCTGTGGCTATATCCAGTAATTCAGAGTTCATCGTATCGGGAAGTAGAGATTATACGGTGAGACTATGGGACGTCAAGACAGGTACCTGTAAGACCATGAGTGGTCACACTAATGTTGTATCAGCTGTGGCTATATCCAGTGATTCAGAGTTCATCGTATCGGGAAGTGCAGATTATACGGTGAGACTATGGGACGTCAAGACAGGTACCTGTAAGACCATGAGTGGTCACACTAATTAGGTATGATCTGTGGCTATATCCAGTGATTCAGAGTTCATCGTATCGGGAAGTGCAGATTATACGGTGAGACTATGGGACGTCAAGACAGGTACCTGTAAGACCATGAGTGGTCACACTAATGTTGTATCAGCTGTGGCTATATCCAGTGATTCAGAGTTCATCGTATCGGGAAGTGCAGATTATACGGTGAGACTATGGGACGTCAAGACAGGTACCTGTAAGACCATGAGTGGTCACATTAATGTTGTATATGCTGTGGCTATATCCAGTAATTCAGAGTTCATCGTATCGGGAAGTTATGATTATACGGTGAGACTATGGGACGTCAAGACAGGTACCTGTAAGACCATGAGTGGTCACACTATTTATGTATCATCTGTGGCTATATCCAGTGATTCAGAGTTCATCGTATCGGGAAGTTATGATTATACGGTGAGACTATGGGACGTCAAGACAGGTACCTGTAAGACCATGAGTGGTCACACTAATGTTGTATATGTTGTGGCTATATCCAGTGATTCAGAGTTAATCGTATCGGGAAGTAGAGATTATACGGTGAGACTATGGGACGTCAAGACAGGTACCTGTAAGACCATGAGTGGTCACACTAATTAGGTATGATCTGTGGCTATATCCAGTGATTCAGAGTTCATCGTATCGGGAAGTTATGATTATACGGTGAGACTATGGGACGTCAAGACAGGTACCTGTAAGACCATGAGTGGTCACACTAATGTTGTATATGCTGTGGCTATATCCAGTGATTCAGAGTTCATCGTATCGGGAAGTTATGATTATACGGTGAGACTATGGGACGTCAAGACAGGTACCTGTAAGACCATGAGTGGTCACACTAATTAGGTATGATCTGTGGCTATATCCAGTGATTCAGAGTTCATCGTATCGGGAAGTGCAGATTATACGGTGAGACTATGGGACGTCAAGACAGGTACCTTTAAGACCATGAGTGGTCACACTAATTAGGTATCATATGTGGCTATATCCAGTGATTCAGAGTTCATCGTATCGGGAAGTGCAGATTATACGTTGAGACTATGGGACGTCAAGACAGGTACCTGTAAGACCATGAGTGGTCACACTAATGTTGTATCAGCTGTGGCTATATCCAGTGATTCAGAGTTCATCGTATCGGGAAGTGTAGATTATACGGTGAGACTATGGGACGTCAAGACAGGTACCTGTAAGACCATGAGTGGTCACACTAATTAGGTATCATCTGTGGCTATATCCAGTGATTCAGAGTTCATCGTATCGGGAAGTGTAGATTATACGGTGAGACTATGGGACGTCAAGACAGGTACCTGTAAGACCATGAGTGGTCACACTAATTAGGTATGATCTGTGGCTATATCCAGTGATTCAGAGTTCATCGTATCGGGAAGTGCAGATTATACGGTGAGACTATGGGACGTCAAGACAGGTACCTGTAAGACCATGAGTGGTCACACTAATGTTGTATATGTTGTGGCTATATCCAGTGATTCAGAGTTCATCGTATCGGGAAGTGTAGATTATACGGTGAGACTATGGGACGTCAAGACAGGTACCTGTAAGACCATGAGTGGTCACACTAATGTTGTATATGCTGTGGCTATATCCAGTGATTCAGAGTTCATCGTATCGGGAAGTGCAGATTATACGGTGAGACTATGGGACGTCAAGACAGGTACCTGTAAGACCATGAGTGGTCACACTAATTAGGTATCATATGTGGCTATATCCAGTGATTCAGAGTTCATCGTATCGGGAAGTTATGATTATACGGTGAGACTATGGGACGTCAAGACAGGTACCTGTAAGACCATGAGTGGTCACACATTAGGTATCAGCTGTGGCTATATCCAGTGATTCAGAGTTCATCGTATCGGGAAGTAGAGATTATACGGTGAGACTATGGGACGTCAAGACAGGTACCTGTAAGACCATGAGTGGTCACACTAATGTTGTATCAGCTGTAGCTATATCCAGTGATTCAGAGTTCATCGTATCGGGAAGTTATGATTATACGGTGAGACTATGGGACGTCAAGACAGGTACCTGTAAGACCATGAGTGGTCACACTAATTAGGTATGATCTGTGGCTATATCCAGTGATTCAGAGTTCATCGTATCGGGAAGTGTAGATTAGACGGTGAGACTATGGGACGTCAAGACAGGTACCTGTAAGACCATGAGTGGTCACACTAATTAGGTATGATCTGTGGCTATATCCAGTGATTCAGAGTTCATCGTATCGGGAAGTAGAGATTATACGGTGAGACTATGGGACGTCAAGACAGGTACCTGTAAGACCATGAGTGGTCACACTAATGTTGTATCAGCTGTGGCTATATCCAGTGATTCAGAGTTCATCGTATCGGGAAGTGCAGATTATACGGTGAGACTATGGGACGTCAAGACAGGTACCTGTAAGACCATGAGTGGTCACACATTAGGTATCAGCTGTGGCTATATCCAGTAATTCAGAGTTCATCGTATCGGGAAGTTATGATTATACGGTGAGACTATGGGACGTCAAGACAGGTACCTGTAAGACCATGAGTGGTCACACTAATGTTGTATCAGCTGTGGCTATATCCAGTGATTCAGAGTTCATCGTATCGGGAAGTGCAGATTATACGGTGAGACTATGGGACGTCAAGACAGGTACCTGTAAGACCATGAGTGGTCACACATTAGGTATCAGCTGTGGCTATATCCAGTGATTCAGAGTTCATCGTATCGGGAAGTTATGATTATACGGTGAGACTATGGGACGTCAAGACAGGTACCTGTAAGACCATGAGTGGTCACACTAATTAGGTATGATCTGTGGCTATATCCAGTGATTCAGAGTTCATCGTATCGGGAAGTTATGATTATACGGTGAGACTATGGGACGTCAAGACAGGTACCTGTAAGACCATGAGTGGTCACACTAATTAGGTATCATCTGTGGCTATATCCAGTGATTCAGAGTTCATCGTATCGGGAAGTTATGATTATACGGTGAGACTATGGGACGTCAAGACAGGTACCTGTAAGACCATGAGTGGTCACACTAATTAGGTATGATCTGTGGCTATATCCAGTGATTCAGAGTTCATCGTATCGGGAAGTGCAGATTATACGGTGAGACTATGGGACGTCAAGACAGGTACCTGTAAGACCATGAGTGGTCACACTAATGTTGTATCAGCTGTGGCTATATCCAGTGATTCAGAGTTCATCGTATCGGGAAGTGCAGATTATACGGTGAGACTATGGGACGTCAAGACAGGTACCTGTAAGACCATGAGTGGTCACATTAATGTTGTATATGCTGTGGCTATATCCAGTAATTCAGAGTTCATCGTATCGGGAAGTTATGATTATACGGTGAGACTATGGGACGTCAAGACAGGTACCTGTATTACCATGAGTGGTCACACATTAGGTATCAGCTGTGGCTATATCCAGTAATTCAGAGTTCATCGTATCGGGAAGTTATGATTATACGGTGAGACTATGGGACGTCAAGACAGGTACCTGTAAGACCATGAGTGGTCACACTAATGTTGTATATGTTGTGGCTATATCCAGTGATTCAGAGTTAATCGTATCGGGAAGTAGAGATTATACGGTGAGACTATGGGACGTCAAGACAGGTACCTGTAAGACCATGAGTGGTCACACTAATTAGGTATGATCTGTGGCTATATCCAGTGATTCAGAGTTCATCGTATCGGGAAGTGCAGATTATACGGTGAGACTATGGGACGTCAAGACAGGTACCTGTAAGACCATGAGTGGTCACACTAATTAGGTATATCTGTGGCTATATCCAGTGATTCAGAGTTCATCGTATCGGGAAGTGTAGATTATACGGTGAGACTATGGGACGTCAAGACAGGTACCTGTAAGACCATGAGTGGTCACACTAATTAGGTATCATCTGTGGCTATATCCAGTGATTCAGAGTTCATCGTATCGGGAAGTGTAGATTATACGGTGAGACTATGGGACGTCAAGACAGGTACCTGTAAGACCATGAGTGGTCACACTAATTAGGTATCATATGTGGCTATATCCAGTGATTCAGAGTTCATCGTATCGGGAAGTTATGATTATACGGTGAGACTATGGGACGTCAAGACAGGTACCTGTAAGACCATGAGTGGTCACACATTAGGTATCAGCTGTGGCTATATCCAGTGATTCAGAGTTCATCGTATCGGGAAGTAGAGATTATACGGTGAGACTATGGGACGTCAAGACAGGTACCTGTAAGACCATGAGTGGTCACACTAATGTTGTATCAGCTGTAGCTATATCCAGTGATTCAGAGTTCATCGTATCGGGAAGTTATGATTATACGGTGAGACTATGGGACGTCAAGACAGGTACCTGTAAGACCATGAGTGGTCACACTAATTAGGTATGATCTGTGGCTATATCCAGTGATTCAGAGTTCATCGTATCGGGAAGTGTAGATTAGACGGTGAGACTATGGGACGTCAAGACAGGTACCTGTAAGACCATGAGTGGTCACACTAATTAGGTATGATCTGTGGCTATATCCAGTGATTCAGAGTTCATCGTATCGGGAAGTTATGATTAGACGGTGAGACTATGGGACGTCAAGACAGGTACCTGTAAGACCATGAGTGGTCACACTAATGTTGTATCAGCTGTGGCTATATCCAGTGATTCAGAGTTCATCGTATCGGGAAGTGCAGATTATACGGTGAGACTATGGGACGTCAAGACAGGTACCTGTAAGACCATGAGTGGTCACACATTAGGTATCAGCTGTGGCTATATCCAGTAATTCAGAGTTCATCGTATCGGGAAGTTATGATTATACGGTGAGACTATGGGACGTCAAGACAGGTACCTGTAAGACCATGAGTGGTCACACTAATGTTGTATCAGCTGTGGCTATATCCAGTGATTCAGAGTTCATCGTATCGGGAAGTGCAGATTATACGGTGAGACTATGGGACGTCAAGACAGGTACCTGTAAGACCATGAGTGGTCACACATTAGGTATCAGCTGTGGCTATATCCAGTGATTCAGAGTTCATCGTATCGGGAAGTTATGATTATACGGTGAGACTATGGGACGTCAAGACAGGTACCTGTAAGACCATGAGTGGTCACACTAATTAGGTATGATCTGTGGCTATATCCAGTGATTCAGAGTTCATCGTATCGGGAAGTTATGATTATACGGTGAGACTATGGGACGTCAAGACAGGTACCTGTAAGACCATGAGTGGTCACACTAATTAGGTATCATCTGTGGCTATATCCAGTGATTCAGAGTTCATCGTATCGGGAAGTGCAGATTATACGGTGAGACTATGGGACATCAAGACAGGTACCTGTAAGACCATGAGTGGTCACACTAATTAGGTATGATCTGTGGCTATATCCAGTGATTCAGAGTTCATCGTATCGGGAAGTGCAGATTATACGGTGAGACTATGGGACGTCAAGACAGGTACCTGTAAGACCATGAGTGGTCACACTAATGTTGTATCAGCTGTGGCTATATCCAGTGATTCAGAGTTCATCGTATCGGGAAGTGCAGATTATACGGTGAGACTATGGGACGTCAAGACAGGTACCTGTAAGACCATGAGTGGTCACATTAATGTTGTATATGCTGTGGCTATATCCAGTAATTCAGAGTTCATCGTATCGGGAAGTTATGATTATACGGTGAGACTATGGGACGTCAAGACAGGTACCTGTATTACCATGAGTGGTCACACATTAGGTATCAGCTGTGGCTATATCCAGTAATTCAGAGTTCATCGTATCGGGAAGTTATGATTATACGGTGAGACTATGGGACGTCAAGACAGGTACCTGTAAGACCATGAGTGGTCACACTAATGTTGTATATGTTGTGGCTATATCCAGTGATTCAGAGTTAATCGTATCGGGAAGTAGAGATTATACGGTGAGACTATGGGACGTCAAGACAGGTACCTGTAAGACCATGAGTGGTCACACTAATTAGGTATGATCTGTGGCTATATCCAGTGATTCAGAGTTCATCGTATCGGGAAGTGCAGATTATACGGTGAGACTATGGGACGTCAAGACAGGTACCTGTAAGACCATGAGTGGTCACACTAATTAGGTATCATCTGTGGCTATATCCAGTGATTCAGAGTTCATCGTATCGGGAAGTTATGATTATACGGTGAGACTATGGGACGTCAAGACAGGTACCTGTAAGACCATGAGTGGTCACACTAATTAGGTATGATCTGTGGCTATATCCAGTGATTCAGAGTTCATCGTATCGGGAAGTGCAGATTATACGGTGAGACTATGGGACGTCAAGACAGGTACCTTTAAGACCATGAGTGGTCACACTAATTAGGTATCATATGTGGCTATATCCAGTGATTCAGAGTTCATCGTATCGGGAAGTGCAGATTATACGGTGAGACTATGGGACGTCAAGACAGGTACCTGTAAGACCATGAGTGGTCACACTAATTAGGTATGATCTGTGGCTATATCCAGTGATTCAGAGTTCATCGTATCGGGAAGTGCAGATTATACGGTGAGACTATGGGACGTCAAGACAGGTACCTGTAAGACCATGAGTGGTCACATTAATGTTGTATATGCTGTGGCTATATCCAGTAATTCAGAGTTCATCGTATCGGGAAGTTATGATTATACGGTGAGACTATGGGACGTCAAGACAGGTACCTGTATTACCATGAGTGGTCACACATTAGGTATCAGCTGTGGCTATATCCAGTGATTCAGAGTTCATCGTATCGGGAAGTGCAGATTATACGGTGAGACTATGGGACGTCAAGACAGGTACCTGTAAGACCATGAGTGGTCACACATTAGGTATCAGCTGTGGCTATATCCAGTGATTCAGAGTTCATCGTATCGGGAAGTGCAGATTATACGGTGAGACTATGGGACGTCAAGACAGGTACCTGTAAGACCATGAGTGGTCACACTAATGTTGTATATGTTGTGGCTATATCCAGTGATTCAGAGTTCATCGTATCGGGAAGTGTAGATTATACGGTGAGACTATGGGACGTCAAGACAGGTACCTGTAAGACCATGAGTGGTCACACTAATTAGGTATCATCTGTGGCTATATCCAGTGATTCAGAGTTCATCGTATCGGGAAGTTATGATTATACGGTGAGACTATGGGACGTCAAGACAGGTACCTGTAAGACCATGAGTGGTCACACTAATTAGGTATCATCTGTGGCTATATCCAGTGATTCAGAGTTCATCGTATCGGGAAGTGCAGATTATACGGTGAGACTATGGGACATCAAGACAGGTACCTGTAAGACCATGAGTGGTCACACTAATTAGGTATGATCTGTGGCTATATCCAGTGATTCAGAGTTCATCGTATCGGGAAGTTATGATTATACGGTGAGACTATGGGACGTCAAGACAGGTACCTGTAAGACCATGAGTGGTCACACTAATGTTGTATCAGCTGTAGCTATATCCAGTGATTCAGAGTTCATCGTATCGGGAAGTTATGATTATACGGTGAGACTATGGGACGTCAAGACAGGTACCTGTAAGACCATGAGTGGTCACACTAATTAGGTATGATCTGTGGCTATATCCAGTGATTCAGAGTTCATCGTATCGGGAAGTGTAGATTAGACGGTGAGACTATGGGACGTCAAGACAGGTACCTGTAAGACCATGAGTGGTCACACTAATTAGGTATGATCTGTGGCTATATCCAGTGATTCAGAGTTCATCGTATCGGGAAGTGTAGATTAGACGGTGAGACTATGGGACGTCAAGACAGGTACCTGTAAGACCATGAGTGGTCACACTAATGTTGTATCAGCTGTGGCTATATCCAGTGATTCAGAGTTCATCGTATCGGGAAGTGTAGATTATACGGTGAGACTATGGGACGTCAAGACAGGTACCTGTAAGACCATGAGTGGTCACACATTAGGTATCAGCTGTGGCTATATCCAGTAATTCAGAGTTCATCGTATCGGGAAGTTATGATTATACGGTGAGACTATGGGACGTCAAGACAGGTACCTGTAAGACCATGAGTGGTCACACTAATGTTGTATCAGCTGTGGCTATATCCAGTGATTCAGAGTTCATCGTATCGGGAAGTGCAGATTATACGGTGAGACTATGGGACGTCAAGACAGGTACCTGTAAGACCATGAGTGGTCACACATTAGGTATCAGCTGTGGCTATATCCAGTAATTCAGAGTTCATCGTATCGGGAAGTTATGATTATACGGTGAGACTATGGGACGTCAAGACAGGTACCTGTAAGACCATGAGTGGTCACACATTAGGTATCAGCTGTGGCTATATCCAGTAATTCAGAGTTCATCGTATCGGGAAGTTATGATTATACGGTGAGACTATGGGACGTCAAGACAGGTACCTGTAAGACCATGAGTGGTCACACTAATGTTGTATATGTTGAAGCTATATCCAGTGATTCAGAGTTAATCGTATCGGGAAGTAGAGATTATACGGTGAGACTATGGGACGTCAAGACAGGTACCTGTAAGACCATGAGTGGTCACACTAATTAGGTATGATCTGTGGCTATATCCAGTGATTCAGAGTTCATCGTATCGGGAAGTGCAGATTATACGGTGAGACTATGGGACGTCAAGACAGGTACCTGTAAGACCATGAGTGGTCACACTAATTAGGTATGATCTGTGGCTATATCCAGTAATTCAGAGTTCATCGTATCGGGAAGTGCAGATTATACGGTGAGACTATGGGACGTCAAGACAGGTACCTGTAAGACCATGAGTGGTCACATTAATGTTGTATATGCTGTGGCTATATCCAGTGATTCAGAGTTCATCGTATCGGGAAGTGCAGATTATACGGTGAGACTATGGGACATCAAGACAGGTACCTGTAAGACCATGAGTGGTCACACTAATTAGGTATGATCTGTGGCTATATCCAGTGATTCAGAGTTCATCGTATCGGGAAGTGCAGATTATACGGTGAGACTATGGGACGTCAAGACAGGTACCTGTAAGACCATGAGTGGTCACACTAATTAGGTATCATCTGTGGCTATATCCAGTGATTCAGAGTTCATCGTATCGGGAAGTGTAGATTATACGGTGAGACTATGGGACGTCAAGACAGGTACCTGTAAGACCATGAGTGGTCACACTAATTAGGTATCATCTGTGGCTATATCCAGTGATTCAGAGTTCATCGTATCGGGAAGTGTAGATTATACGGTGAGACTATGGGACGTCAAGACAGGTACCTGTAAGACCATGAGTGGTCACACTAATGTTGTATCAGCTGTGGCTATATCCAGTGATTCAGAGTTCATCGTATCGGGAAGTGCAGATTATACGGTGAGACTATGGGACGTCAAGACAGGTACCTGTAAGACCATGAGTGGTCACACTAATTAGGTATGATCTGTGGCTATATCCAGTGATTCAGAGTTCATCGTATCGGGAAGTGCAGATTATACGGTGAGACTATGGGACGTCAAGACAGGTACCTGTAAGACCATGAGTGGTCACACTAATGTTGTATCAGCTGTGGCTATATCCAGTGATTCAGAGTTCATCGTATCGGGAAGTGCAGATTATACGGTGAGACTATGGGACGTCAAGACAGGTACCTGTAAGACCATGAGTGGTCACACTAATGTTGTATATGTTGTGGCTATATCCAGTGATTCAGAGTTCATCGTATCGGGAAGTGTAGATTATACGGTGAGACTATGGGACGTCAAGACAGGTACCTGTAAGACCATGAGTGGTCACACTAATTAGGTATCATCTGTGGCTATATCCAGTGATTCAGAGTTCATCGTATCGGGAAGTGCAGATTATACGGTGAGACTATGGGACGTCAAGACAGGTACCTGTAAGACCATGAGTGGTCACACTAATTAGGTATGATCTGTGGCTATATCCAGTAATTCAGAGTTCATCGTATCGGGAAGTGCAGATTATACGGTGAGACTATGGGACGTCAAGACAGGTACCTGTAAGACCATGAGTGGTCACACTAATTAGGTATGATCTGTGGCTATATCCAGTGATTCAGAGTTCATCGTATCGGGAAGTTAGATTATACGGTGAGACTATGGGACGTCAAGACAGGTACCTGTAAGACCATGAGTGGTCACACTAATGTTGTATCAGCTGTGGCTATATCCAGTGATTCAGAGTTCATCGTATCGGGAAGTGCAGATTATACGGTGAGACTATGGGACGTCAAGACAGGTACCTGTAAGACCATGAGTGGTCACACTAATTAGGTATGATCTGTGGCTATATCCAGTGATTCAGAGTTCATCGTATCGGGAAGTGTAGATTAGACGGTGAGACTATGGGACGTCAAGACAGGTACCTGTAAGACCATGAGTGGTCACACTAATTAGGTATCATCTGTGGCTATATCCAGTGATTCAGAGTTCATCGTATCGGGAAGTGTAGATTAGACGGTGAGACTATGGGACGTCAAGACAGGTACCTGTAAGACCATGAGTGGTCACACTAATGTTGTATCAGCTGTGGCTATATCCAGTGATTCAGAGTTCATCGTATCGGGAAGTGTAGATTATACGGTGAGACTATGGGACGTCAAGACAGGTACCTGTAAGACCATGAGTGGTCACACTAATTAGGTATCATCTGTGGCTATATCCAGTGATTCAGAGTTCATCGTATCGGGAAGTGTAGATTATACGGTGAGACTATGGGACGTCAAGACAGGTACCTGTAAGACCATGAGTGGTCACACTAATGTTGTATCAGCTGTGGCTATATCCAGTGATTCAGAGTTCATCGTATCGGGAAGTGCAGATTATACGGTGAGACTATGGGACGTCAAGACAGGTACCTGTAAGACCATGAGTGGTCACACTAATTAGGTATGATCTGTGGCTATATCCAGTGATTCAGAGTTCATCGTATCGGGAAGTGCAGATTATACGGTGAGACTATGGGACGTCAAGACAGGTACCTGTAAGACCATGAGTGGTCACACTAATGTTGTATCAGCTGTGGCTATATCCAGTGATTCAGAGTTCATCGTATCGGGAAGTGCAGATTATACGGTGAGACTATGGGACGTCAAGACAGGTACCTGTAAGACCATGAGTGGTCACACTAATTAGGTATGATCTGTGGCTATATCCAGTAATTCAGAGTTCATCGTATCGGGAAGTGCAGATTATACGGTGAGACTATGGGACGTCAAGACAGGTACCTGTAAGACCATGAGTGGTCACATTAATGTTGTATATGCTGTGGCTATATCCAGTGATTCAGAGTTCATCGTATCGGGAAGTGCAGATTATACGGTGAGACTATGGGACGTCAAGACAGGTACCTGTAAGACCATGAGTGGTCACACTAATTAGGTATGATCTGTGGCTATATCCAGTGATTCAGAGTTCATCGTATCGGGAAGTGCAGATTATACGGTGAGACTATGGGACGTCAAGACAGGTACCTGTAAGACCATGAGTGGTCACACTAATTAGGTATCATCTGTGGCTATATCCAGTGATTCAGAGTTCATCGTATCGGGAAGTGCAGATTATACGGTGAGACTATGGGACGTCAAGACAGGTACCTGTAAGACCATGAGTGGTCACACTAATGTTGTATCAGCTGTGGCTATATCCAGTGATTCAGAGTTCATCGTATCGGGAAGTGCAGATTATACGGTGAGACTATGGGACGTCAAGACAGGTACCTGTAAGACCATGAGTGGTCACACTAATTAGGTATGATCTGTGGCTATATCCAGTAATTCAGAGTTCATCGTATCGGGAAGTGCAGATTATACGGTGAGACTATGGGACGTCAAGACAGGTACCTGTAAGACCATGAGTGGTCACATTAATGTTGTATATGCTGTGGCTATATCCAGTGATTCAGAGTTCATCGTATCGGGAAGTGGAGATTATACGGTGAGACTATGGGACGTCAAGACAGGTACCTGTAAGACCATGAGTGGTCACACTAATTAGGTATGATCTGTGGCTATATCCAGTGATTCAGAGTTCATCGTATCGGGAAGTGCAGATTATACGGTGAGACTATGGGACGTCAAGACAGGTACCTGTAAGACCATGAGTGGTCACACTAATTAGGTATCATCTGTGGCTATATCCAGTGATTCAGAGTTCATCGTATCGGGAAGTTATGATTATACGGTGAGACTATGGGACGTCAAGACAGGTACCTGTAAGACCATGAGTGGTCACACTAATGTTGTATCAGCTGTGGCTATATCCAGTGATTCAGAGTTCATCGTATCGGGAAGTGCAGATTATACGGTGAGACTATGGGACGTCAAGACAGGTACCTGTAAGACCATGAGTGGTCACACTATTGTTGTATATGTTGTGGCTATATCCAGTGATTCAGAGTTAATCGTATCGGGAAGTAGAGATTATACGGTGAGACTATGGGACGTCAAGACAGGTACCTGTAAGACCATGAGTGGTCACACTAATGTTGTATCAGCTGTAGCTATATCCAGTAATTCAGAGTTCATCGTATCGGGAAGTGTAGATTATACGGTGAGACTATGGGACGTCAAGACAGGTACCTGTAAGACCATGAGTGGTCACACTAATTAGGTATGATCTGTGGCTATATCCAGTGATTCAGAGTTCATCGTATCGGGAAGTTATGATTATACGGTGAGACTATGGGACGTCAAGACAGGTACCTGTAAGACCATGAGTGGTCACACTAATTAGGTATGATCTGTGGCTATATCCAGTGATTCAGAGTTCATCGTATCGGGAAGTGTAGATTAGACGGTGAGACTATGGGACGTCAAGACAGGTACCTGTAAGACCATGAGTGGTCACACTAATTAGGTATCATCTGTGGCTATATCCAGTGATTCAGAGTTCATCGTATCGGGAAGTGCAGATTATACGGTGAGACTATGGGACGTCAAGACAGGTACCTGTAAGACCATGAGTGGTCACACTAATTAGGTATCATCTGTGGCTATATCCAGTGATTCAGAGTTCATCGTATCGGGAAGTGTAGATTATACGGTGAGACTATGGGACGTCAAGACAGGTACCTGTAAGACCATGAGTGGTCACACTAATTAGGTATGATCTGTGGCTATATCCAGTGATTCAGAGTTCATCGTATCGGGAAGTGCAGATTATACGGTGAGACTATGGGACGTCAAGACAGGTACCTGTAAGACCATGAGTGGTCACACTAATTAGGTATGATCTGTGGCTATATCCAGTGATTCAGAGTTCATCGTATCGGGAAGTGCAGATTATACGGTGAGACTATGGGACGTCAAGACAGGTACCTGTAAGACCATGAGTGGTCACACTAATTAGGTATGATCTGTGGCTATATCCAGTGATTCAGAGTTCATCGTATCGGGAAGTGTAGATTAGACGGTGAGACTATGGGACGTCAAGACAGGTACCTGTAAGACCATGAGTGGTCACACTAATTAGGTATCATCTGTGGCTAT
>CAMPDV010003737.1:0-39049 GCA_946699065.1 Loxodes magnus
TTGCAAATATAATCAAAAATATCTTTTCTAGTATAACTTTACATAACTGATTCAAGACTCTTTTTCTTACTTTTCTTCTTCACTTTTCATGCAAATATAATCAAAAATATCTTTTCTAGTATAACTTTACATAACTGATTCAAGACTCTTTTTCTTACTTTTCTTCTTCACTTTTCATGCAAATATAATCAAAAATATCTTTTCTAGTATAACTTTACATAACTGATTCAAGACTCTTTTTCTTACTTTTCTTCTTCACTTTTCATGCAAATATAATCAAAAATATCTTTTCTAGTATAACTTTACATAACTGATTCAAGACTCTTTTTCTTACTTTTCTTCTTCACTTTTCATGCAAATATAATCAAAAATATCTTTTCTAGTATAACTTTACATAACTGATTCAAGACTCTTTTTCTTACTTTTCTTCTTCACTTTTCATGCAAATATAATCAAAAATATCTTTTCTAGTATAACTTTACATAACTGATTCAAGACTCTTTTTCTTACTTTTCTTCTTCACTTTTCATGCAAATATAATCAAAAATATCTTTTCTAGTATAACTTTACATAACTGATTCAAGACTCTTTTTCTTACTTTTCTTCTTCACTTTTCATGCAAATATAATCAAAAATATCTTTTCTAGTATAACAACTTTACATAACTGATTCAAGACTCTTTTTCTTACTTTTCTTCTTCACTTTTCATGCAAATATAATCAAAAATATCTTTTCTAGTATAACTTTACATAACTGATTCAAGACTCTTTTTCTTACTTTTCTTCTTCACTTTTCATGCAAATATAATCAAAAATATCTTTTCTAGTATAACTTTACATAACTGATTCAAGACTCTTTTTCTTACTTTTCTTCTTCACTTTTCATGCAAATATAATCAAAAATATCTTTTCTAGTATAACTTTACATAACTGATTCAAGACTCTTTTTCTTACTTTTCTTCTTCACTTTTCATGCAAATATAATCAAAAATATCTTTTCTAGTATAACAACTTTAGATAACTGATTCAAGACTCTTTTTCTTACTTTTCTTCTTCACTTTTCATGCAAATATAATCAAAAATATCTTTTCTAGTATAACAACTTTAGATAACTGATTCAAGACTCTTTTTCTTACTTTTCTTCTTCACTTTTCATGCAAATATAATCAAAAATATCTTTTCTAGTATAACTTTACATAACTGATTCAAGACTCTTTTTCTTACTTTTCTTCTTCACTTTTCATGCAAATATAATCAAAAATATCTTTTCTAGTATAACAACTTTAGATAACTGATTCAAGACTCTTTTTCTTACTTTTCTTCTTCACTTTTCATGCAAATATAATCAAAAATATCTTTTCTAGTATAACTTTACATAACTGATTCAAGACTCTTTTTCTTACTTTTCTTCTTCACTTTTCATGCAAATATAATCAAAAATATCTTTTCTAGTATAACTTTACATAACTGATTCAAGACTCTTTTTCTTACTTTTCTTCTTCACTTTTCATGCAAATATAATCAAAAATATCTTTTCTAGTATAACAACTTTAGATAACTGATTCAAGACTCTTTTTCTTACTTTTCTTCTTCACTTTTCATGCAAATATAATCAAAAATATCTTTTCTAGTATAACTTTACATAACTGATTCAAGACTCTTTTTCTTACTTTTCTTCTTCACTTTTCATGCAAATATAATCAAAAATATCTTTTCTAGTATAACTTTACATAACTGATTCAAGACTCTTTTTCTTACTTTTCTTCTTCACTTTTCATGCAAATATAATCAAAAATATCTTTTCTAGTATAACTTTACATAACTGATTCAAGACTCTTTTTCTTACTTTTCTTCTTCACTTTTCATGCAAATATAATCAAAAATATCTTTTCTAGTATAACTTTACATAACTGATTCAAGACTCTTTTTCTTACTTTTCTTCTTCACTTTTCATGCAAATATAATCAAAAATATCTTTTCTAGTATAACTTTACATAACTGATTCAAGACTCTTTTTCTTACTTTTCTTCTTCACTTTTCATGCAAATATAATCAAAAATATCTTTTCTAGTATAACAACTTTAGATAACTGATTCAAGACTCTTTTTCTTACTTTTCTTCTTCACTTTTCATGCAAATATAATCAAAAATATCTTTTCTAGTATAACAACTTTACATAACTGATTCAAGACTCTTTTTCTTACTTTTCTTCTTCACTTTTCATGCAAATATAATCAAAAATATCTTTTCTAGTATAACTTTACATAACTGATTCAAGACTCTTTTTCTTACTTTTCTTCTTCACTTTTCATGCAAATATAATCAAAAATATCTTTTCTAGTATAACTTTACATAACTGATTCAAGACTCTTTTTCTTACTTTTCTTCTTCACTTTTCATGCAAATATAATCAAAAATATCTTTTCTAGTATAACTTTACATAACTGATTCAAGACTCTTTTTCTTACTTTTCTTCTTCACTTTTCATGCAAATATAATCAAAAATATCTTTTCTAGTATAACTTTACATAACTGATTCAAGACTCTTTTTCTTACTTTTCTTCTTCACTTTTCATGCAAATATAATCAAAAATATCTTTTCTAGTATAACAACTTTAGATAACTGATTCAAGACTCTTTTTCTTACTTTTCTTCTTCACTTTTCATGCAAATATAATCAAAAATATCTTTTCTAGTATAACAACTTTAGATAACTGATTCAAGACTCTTTTTCTTACTTTTCTTCTTCACTTTTCATGCAAATATAATCAAAAATATCTTTTCTAGTATAACTTTACATAACTGATTCAAGACTCTTTTTCTTACTTTTCTTCTTCACTTTTCATGCAAATATAATCAAAAATATCTTTTCTAGTATAACTTTACATAACTGATTCAAGACTCTTTTTCTTACTTTTCTTCTTCACTTTTCATGCAAATATAATCAAAAATATCTTTTCTAGTATAACTTTACATAACTGATTCAAGACTCTTTTTCTTACTTTTCTTCTTCACTTTTCATGCAAATATAATCAAAAATATCTTTTCTAGTATAACTTTACATAACTGATTCAAGACTCTTTTTCTTACTTTTCTTCTTCACTTTTCATGCAAATATAATCAAAAATATCTTTTCTAGTATAACAACTTTAGATAACTGATTCAAGACTCTTTTTCTTACTTTTCTTCTTCACTTTTCATGCAAATATAATCAAAAATATCTTTTCTAGTATAACAACTTTACATAACTGATTCAAGACTCTTTTTCTTACTTTTCTTCTTCACTTTTCATGCAAATATAATCAAAAATATCTTTTCTAGTATAACTTTACATAACTGATTCAAGACTCTTTTTCTTACTTTTCTTCTTCACTTTTCATGCAAATATAATCAAAAATATCTTTTCTAGTATAACTTTACATAACTGATTCAAGACTCTTTTTCTTACTTTTCTTCTTCACTTTTCATGCAAATATAATCAAAAATATCTTTTCTAGTATAACTTTACATAACTGATTCAAGACTCTTTTTCTTACTTTTCTTCTTCACTTTTCTTCTGAGTTTTTTATAACTTCTCGTAGTTGATCTTTCAATTACTTATATCTTTTTACTCCTTTTCTTACTTTTCTTCTTCACTTTTCTTTCTGAGTTTTTTATTACTTCTAGTATTTGATACTTTCAATTACTTATTGATCTTCAGACTCCTTTTCTTACTTTCTTCTAAGTTTTTTATTACTTCAGTATTTGATACTTTTAATTACTTATTGATCTTTTACTCCTTTTCTTGCTTTTCTTCTTCACTTTTCTTTCTGAGTTTTTTATTAATTCTAGTATTTTTTACTTTCAATTACTTATTTATCTTCAGACTCCTTTTCTTACTTTTTTTCTTAACTTTTCTTCTGATTTTTTTATTACTTCTAGTATTTGATACTTTCAATTACTTATTGATCTTCAGGCTCTTTTTCTTACTTTTTTTCTTCACTTTTCTTCTGAGTTTTTTATTATTTTTCTAATATTTGATACTTTCAATTACTTATTGATCTTCAGACTCTTTTTCTTACTTTTCATCTTCAATTTTTTTCTCTCTTTTCTTCTTAACTTTTCTTCTGATTTTTTATTATTTTTTCTTACGAAGTTTTTTTTTAAGTGTAAAATTCACCTCAAAAGAAATGTTTTTTTTCTGTTTTTGTATCGTTTTTGTTTTAACTTTCTGTTTTAACAAATTTTTAAAATTTCCCTTCTTTTAATCTTTCATTTTTTAAATTATTTTCGTCCATAAAATTTATTGTGTGCAAAACTCTCAGTAAATGAAGTCTTTAACAATTTTTGTCTTTTTTTAAACAGACTTATAAAATTTTTTACTAGTGCATTAAAAAAAAAAGTCCGTTTTTAAAACTTTTTTATTTAAATTTTTAAGTTTATCCCGTCCGAAAAAAGTTTTGTAGTGTAAAAAGCTGAGCGAAAAAAACAAAAATAAAATTTTATCAATTTTGAGCTTTATCTATACTTGTTTTTACTTTTATATATCACTAAAAATCAAAAAAAATTATCATGTCCTATTTCAAATAAATTTCCGAACAAGTAAGATCAAGAAGCAAAAGATTTTCACATCCCTAAATAAAAAATTTTCAAAACTTTTTTATCCATTTTTTCTGAATACTCTTTTTATTTTTAACTTTTTCTTGAATTTTATTCCTTTCTGACCTTTTTCCATCCCGAACCCCCTCAGTTTGTTCCGTCCCGACTCGTCCCTATAGTGTAAAAAGCTGAGCAAAAAAAGGCTTTAACAATTTTGGCAATTTAGAGCTGTATCTACTCTTTTTCCTTCTATTTGAGCGTAAAAAATCAATTTAAATCAGAAAAAATTATCATTACCCATTTCAAAAAAAAATTCTGAAGAAACAAAATCAAAAAAATTTAAATCCAAAATCAGAAAAAAAATTTATCACAGACAAAAATAAAAAAAATCAAAATCAAAAGTTTTCAAAACCTAAATCAAAAATTTTCAAACCAATATCTAAAATTTTCAAACTTATATCTAAAATTTTCAAAACCATTATCAAAATTTTTCAAACCAATATCTAAAATTTTCAAACTTATATCTAAAATTTTCAAAACCAATATCAAAAGTTTTCAAAACCAATATCAAAAGTTTTCAAAACCAATATCCAAAAATTTCAAAACCAATATCAAAAGTTTTCAAAACCAATATCAAAAAATTTCAAAACCAATATCAAAAAAATGGATTTAATTTTTTTAGTGCCATTTTTTCAAAACCCTTTTATATTTAAAAAATTTTTCTTAAAAAAAATTATTCCTTTCTGACCCTCTACTTATCCCGAAATCCCCCAGCTTGTTCCGTCCCAACTCAGCCCTATAGTGTAAAACGCTGAGCAAAAAAAGGCTTTGACACTTTTTGCCATTTTCAGGCTTCTATTTCATGAAAAAATCAGAAAGAAACTTAGCCGAAACTTTTTACTATCAGAAATAACCTTCTTACTATCTTAAACTTTATTTAAACTCAAAATTACAAAACTACTTTTATAATCATATTACACATCGCTCAAAAAATCAAAGTTATAATTTTTAACTTAAAGGAAAATTAAAAAAATAATAATAAAAAAAAATAAAAATTAACTTAAACTGTCCATTCCAAAAAAAAAATCTTAAATTGTTACGTAAGTTTGAAAATTTTTCTTAAAACTTAAGTCTAAAAAAATCCTTTTACATTTTAAATAAAATGACTTTAAAATTTTTCTAAGTCAAAATTATTAGCGTTTTAGTTAGCCGTTTTTTTAGAACTTAATAATCGTAAGACTCAATTAGTACAAGCAGAAATTTCTAAAAAAATTAAATTAATTAAATTAACTTTGCAGAAATAAGTGAACTTCTTTTTTTTATAAGCATGTAGACAAAACTTAAATTAACCTTAACCTAATAAATAACTAAATAAAATTTTAGAAAACCATTAACTTAATTTTAACCAAGATTTATAAATTTTTTTTAATTACTAAATACTCTAATACTTTTATACTTTTATAACTTAATAACTTAATAACTTAATAACTTAATAACTTAATAACTTAATAACTTAATAACTTAATAACTTAATAACTTAATAACTTAATAACTTAATAACTTAATAACTTAATAACTTAATAACTTAATAACTTAATAACTTAATAACTTAATAACTTAATAACTTAATAACTTAATAACTTAAAATGTTAAATTCACAATTCTCAATTCGCCACCTTCCACTTTCTTATTGTTGTGTCCTCAGAACCAGATATCAACCACTTGTTGTCCTTACTCAATGCTATAGAATAAATTTCTCCTGTGTGTCCCTATAATGTCTATATGCAATCACCCGTATTAAAATTTCAAATCTTGATCGTTTTGTCGTAAGATCCCGAAAATATAAAGTTCATGTCGTTACTTAAACAAATACTTCGCACAGTGTTCGAATGTCCTTTGAGAGTTCGAATAAGCTAACCGGTTGAAAAGGACCAAATCTTTATGGTTTGATCTGCACTTGCTGAGACAATTGATCTCATGTCACTTGTTAAAGCTACTGATTCAACGGAATTCCCATGACCCTTCAAAGTTCTCGTACAGCTTCCAGTCTGCACATCCCAAATCTTTATGGTTTGATCCATACTTCCTGAGACAATTGATCTCATGTCACTTGCTAAAGCTACTGATCTAACGGCATACCCATGACCCTTCAAAGTTCTCGTACAGCTTCCAGTCTGCACATCCCAAATCTTTATGGTTTGATCCATACTTCCTGAGACAATTGATCTCATGTCACTTGTTAAAGCTACTGATAGAACGGAATTCCCATGACCCTTCAAAGTTCTCGTACAGCTTCCAGTCTGCACATTCCAAATCTTTATGGTTTGATCTGAACTTCCTGAGACAATTGATCTCATGTCACTTGCTAAAGCTACTGATCAAACGGAATCCCCATGACCCTTCAAAGTTCTCGTACAGCTTCCAGTCTGCACATCCCAAATCTTTATGGTTTGATCCCAACTTCCTGAGACAATTGATCTCATGTCACTTGTTAAAGCTACTGATCAAACGTAATCCCCATGATCCTTCAATACTTAGTCTAAAATATTAAGATATTACCTTATGATTGGTCATAATTGATTTGATACTGCGCTGTTGGTTCAGTAGTCAATTTCATTTATTTGAATTGCTGAATCTGAATGTTTCCTATTTGAGAGAGAACGTTGGGGTCAATTATTTGCTTTTATTCTTCATTTTTTTGACTCTTTATGCTCAGCTGCTACTAAATGTTTTAAAGAGTGCTTTGTATCAATTCTAAACTAATTCTTTCAGCTGCTTTTTATTACCAGCATCCTTGAATTAGTTGTGCATATTCTGGAGGACAATCTTCAGGTATCTCCTCCCTTTCACCTTAACTAACACCTCTCTCGATATAGAGAACTTCAGATTCTTAAAATGGGATTTTTCTCGCGGCTATTTCCCATAAAATTACACCTAAAGCAAATATATCTGATTATTTGCTGTATTTGGGCCTTAAGCACATCAGCTCGGGAGCCATCCAACGAAAATTACCGACTTATTTTAATGATTCCATCGATTTGGATTCAGTTCTCACTCTTGATAGTCCAAAATCGGTAATTTTTGCTCTTAATTTATCGTCTAATAGTATGTTGTTACTCTTAAGATCTCTATGAATAATATTTTTGCCGTGTATATGCTCAAGCCCTACTGCAATTTCCAGACTAATTTTATAACGAATTTCCCAAGATATCTCTTATTTGTTATGTATAAGTTAGTATAAGTTTTATGGTAAATACTCCATTACCAAACATAAAGGCTACTGGCAATATCCATACAAAGAAACTATATTTGGATGATGCATTTTTTTCTAAATGGCAATTTCTTGCTCCAGATCCTACTTAGCCTCTACTGATAAAGATTAGTTATAAAGTTCTTTGATAGCTACCTCATTACAACCTTGTAATAAACCTTTATAAACTACTCCAAAACCACCTTTCGCTATCTCTTCTACCTTTTTAAGTTTTTAGGCTTAGATAATATAATCCTAGTCAATAGTCGAAACCATTTCTAAATTATAATTAAATTAAATTTTTTAACTTAAGAATAAGAGCCTAATTAAATCTGTTTAATAACGATAATTAAATTAAGATTGTTTTAGTAATTGTTTAAATTAAATATGAGTAAATTAACTTAATAAAATGATATAAACTCTAATAAAAACTTTAGATCAGAAAAAAGAGAAAAACTTCTTTATCCAATTAAAAATTAATAACTACAACTATAACTAAGAAATTTAACATTTAACACCTATAAATTTTAAAATCTATCTCAAACTAAATTTTTTTTTTAAAACTAAATAAATATACCATTTTAAAAAATATTAGTTCTAGACTTTAACTAGAAAACTAAAATTTTGTAAATTATTTTTAATGCTTGTTACTATATAAAAACAATAAAATGTGAACATTTTTTTTAAAATAATAACAAAAAAAAATTACAAGATGAGTTGTTTAAACTTTAAAAATTGAAATAAAAAAATCTAAAAATCTTAAAATATCAACTACAACAACCTTACACCAAATCATAATTAATAATGCTAACTTTATGAATTGAAAGTTTTAAAAAAAATTTATCATATATAACTACAAACGTATATAAATTGTAAAATATTTTGAAAAGACCAAATCAAAAACTTGTTATGTAATTTAAAGTCTAACAATAAAAAATACCAAAAAAAATCTATATCTAAAAAAAATTATTTGAACTTAGATCTCTAAGTTTTATATATATTTAAGATTTATTAATTATATAACTCTAAAAAAAATTTAAAAAAGATCACGAAATATAAACAGAAAATGCCAAAATAATAAAATAGATAACACACTTTTAAATAATAACTTATAACAAAAAATATTTAACAAAATAAATATAACCTTATAGCCAAAAACCAAAATTTATGAATTAATAAAAAAATAAAATGATAACTATTAAAGTCTTAGAATTAAGAGCCAATTTAAATAAAATTTTGTTTGCATCATAAAAAATAATTAAATTGTAGATTCGACTTTAAAAAAGTTATATTGCTCTTTTACTAAAAATGTATAATAAACCATAGATAATAACTATAAAGAACTTAAAATGCATGATTGTATTAAAATAGATTTTTTTATCATGCTTTCATAAACTCTCTTAAAAGGTATAAAATTTTTTTAAATGCGCTTTAAAAATTAAAAAACTACAAAAATTATGAAAATAAATCCTTAATATTTGCTAAATTCTTACTTTTAAAAAGTCATATAGTCCATGATGTAATCATAAAAAGCTTCATCCTACGTAAAAAGAATTACTAAAAATTCTGTCAAGAAACTTCTACTTTTAATTTCAAGAAATTGCTTTATTCTAGAATATTCATTAAATTAAAGCTTTCCTAATGATATAAGTTTCATAGGAAGAAACATATTTTCACTAGTTGTCTAATACAAAAAAAACTAGAAAACGTAGTAGTTTGTATAATAAAAATTTTTAGCCTACATAGAAAGAAGTTATATTATTAAAGCTGATTTTTTTAAGTCTTTCGAATTAATTTCCTAAGATAACCCAGCAAATTATATTTGGCAGAATCTAAGTCTAAAGATTGAATAAGTTGATAAAATAATTACATTTAAAATATCTAAGATAACTAAACCGAAAAATACCTAAAATTAAAATAAAGATTAAACATCATAAAGTTGGATAAAGAAAGCAAGTTCTTATTAATTAGTAAATAGGTAAGTATTTTACAAGGAGATTTGAGAGTATTATTAATAAGAATTTTAAAGCATGGATATATAAAAATTTATGAGGTTTAACTAAGTTTTTTTTAGAGAGTTAAATAAAAACAAAAAATTCAGATGTTTGAAGCTTAAAAGAAAAGAAAAAAATTCTACCAAAAGGTATTAGAGTGTTGATAGATGTCTGTCAAAAATCTTTCAAATATTCTTTGATTTTTCTTTTTAGAAGAATACATAAAGTAGAAAGCGAGTTAGCAGAGTATATAAATACTTAGACAAGTGAGCCTTTTCAATAAACTGTAAGGATAAATATTAAAATCAATAAGAATGTAAGTTGGCTAGCTTAAAATGAATAATTCAGCCTTAATAATAGAATTGAACTCTGAGATTGCTTAAGATATTCAAAGCTAGCAAGATAAGAATACATTAAACTTAATTGAAATTCTAGAACTTCATTAAAAACTTAGGAAGAATAAATAGTTGAGTCGGAGAATCTAATGATCGGTGAATTCTTTAATAAAAATAATTGCTAACAACAAAAAAAGAGACTAAAAAGCGAATTTCAACTTAAATTTATTGACTTGAGCTTTGAGATTAAGAAGTTGGCAATAGTGCATGGAATAATATTTGGATTTGGATTTCTACTTGCTGAATGATGCTTTGAATAAAATAACTCAAATAATTTAGATCTTATTGTAAATAGAGAAATCCCTTAGAATAGCATAAAGCTTATTCAAAGTATTTTCCTTGGTCAATAATTTTTCGAATATGTTAGAAACAATTTACCAAATGCAAAAAAAGAATTCCTTAGCAATAATATTTTTAATCCTATTGTTACGGAAACTTCTTCTCTTTATCTTCTTTAGTCAATTTTAGAATAATAAGCATTAGAAAGAAAATTAAAGCCTTAATAGTTGCTTAACCGTATTATAGTAGCTTACGCTTTTCAAAGGATGGGCGAGTCATAAAGAAGAGGTTTCGAGTGATAAATATTGCTTCAAAATACCCTTGTTACGTAGTATAAGGCTAGCTTAAGATTCCACATCAGCATTCAAAATAGCAAATTTAAGAAAATCTTGCTAATTCATTAGCCAAAATTTAAATATATTACGCATGATAAAGTTCTTAATCTTTAGATATCCCAATCAAGTAATCTTTAGTCCATTTTTACTTTCTTTCTTTAGCTTTAATTTTCTCTTCATCTTTTAATTATAATTATTTGTTGTAGCTATTCATTAACGAATAAACCTCCCTTTTTTCTTTAAATTTCACTCTTTAATTAAAAATTCAAATTTTTATTATTAAATTATAAAAGCTTGAAGAACCAAAAAACATGTTTTAATAAGGTTTTTAAGTAAATTATTAAAATCTATAAGATTTTAGTAATAAAGGAATTTCTCTGAGGTATCAAGAAAAATATTAAGAGCTTTAATTTGCAGATATAAGACAATTTACTTAAGTTCTATTAGCATTGATGGTTCAATCTAAAGGGAATAAATATAAGATAGATTACATAATCAGTCAATCAAGTCCTTGAAAAGAAAATCTTAAGGCTAAACTTGTAAAGGAGAAATCTTAAAACTTTCTAAGATATAGAGAAACAATAGAATGCTTTAGTAAACAAATAGATCTTAAGCATTATTCTCACAAAAAGAAACAAATATAGTCTTAGAACACTCTTCAAATCTTTTAACTTACTGACATCAAAGAAGGAATAGAAAAAATAATTTTCTTAAATGATTCTTAAAAATACTGGAGAGATAATATTTAATACTGACTGTAGAACTTAAAATCAAAAGATGAAAAAACTGAATCAATAAAAAGAATTATTATTGCTTCTAGACAGAAATGAGAAGCGATTATTATTTTACCAAGTAGAAAAAAACTAAATCTAATTAAAAGACTATTTATTGATAGGATTATTTAAAAGAGCGTTCGTTAATTCTACTAATATAATTTTTTGTTTAGATTTATAGATAAAATCCTATAAAAATATCTTAATTCAGCTGTAGAACTTTAAGTTGAATATTAATCTACCTCTAATGGTTATTATCTATACTGCTAAATTTAAATAATAGCATTTTGAAAGCTTCTGAAAATCATTATTTTTGAATCTTTATACCAACATCATAAATTATATGCTACTTGTTTTTTCTTCTACAAAGACTTTAGGAGGACAGATTATTCGCTTGCTATAATGATTATTAAAAGAGCATACTTTAATAAATAAAGAAGTTTAGATTATTTGTTCAAATCTAAATAATCATAGAAATAGGAAATTTGATGCTTTATCAGTTTTCTTGTTTAGATATATCAACTTCTTAGTAAAGGCTTCGTATCTCTGGCATCTGTCAATTTCATTTTCATTTAAATTTTTAAAAGACAATTTTCTTTTATTTTAAGATTAAGCTCTCCTTTCTAATTATTCTTGCTTGAATTAAGCAGTTTTATTAATTCAAAAAAGGGAATTATTATTAGGTATTAATGAATATAATAATAGCAATATGACTTACTAGAATCTAAATAATAATAAGTGAATATTTATTTGAAATGCTAGTTAAAGATAATTAGACTAATTAAGATTATTAAAGATTCTAAATAAATAGTGGTTACATTAATAAGATTATCTAAAAAAGCCTTTTAATTGTATAATCTTTCTTTAAGTTTAAATTAAATCTCTAATTTTAACTTAATTATTTAGCAAAACTGGATGCTTTTATTTTTGAGCGATCTATTTACATTTTATTTACTTGAAGAATCGCTAATTTGCCTGCTACAATCTTTTTCATTGTGGCTTTTAATTCCATTGGTAAATATTATTAAAGAATTTTACACTAAAAAACCAGTTTCTTTAAGATCTTCTTTTTTGCAAGGATAAAAGTTAATTTTTGGTGCTTTCTTAGATTTATTAAAAAATGTACTATGATTTTATTATGTTTTTTCTTATAAATTCTGCATTTTTTCCCCTATAAATGCAAAATACAAAATTGCTTAGTAATACTTAGATTAATTATCTAATTTAATTTTATATATCTGCGCTTTATTGGAATTTGTATCCATATTTTTCTTGCTTCTTTCATAAATCACTTTTTCTATATTTTTCCGAGTAAAAAGAAAAACTACTTTAATGCTTTGCAGCTAATATTATTTTAATTGTCTATTCATTTTAAAATTTTATAGAGCAAATCCAAATGAATCTCCTTAAATTTTTCACTTTCGCTCGAATAAAAATAAGATTTGATAGAAGAACTATCTTTAATATATCTCTAACTGCTTTGTCTCGCTTTTTTCTGAGTACTTTATATCTCTGATATTCTCAAAGTTCATGCATTAACCTCTCAATCGATTTTATTACTCTTTTATTTTCAATCATTTCCAGTATTTTTGAAAAAGTCTAGAAGAATAAATTTTTTATTTAGGGTCTAGTAGTTTTTTATGTTTAGCTTTATCCTTATCTCTCTGATTTGTAATTCTGATTTTTTATCTCTTTAATATTTTAATTTTAACCATTAGTTCTAGGCTGAGAGAATCTAAACCCATTTATCAGTCAGCTTATGAAGAACTAAGATTAAATAAGAGATTAAAGGCATTCTCACAGTTTTCTATTTTGTTCAATTGTATCTTTTGTTTTTAATTTAAACTGAAATAAATAAGCTTCACTAATTATTATTAGAGCATATACTAAATTAGTAGTTACTATAGCATTATTTAAGCATTATTAATAAATTAAAACTTTTTGTTTAAACCTCCTTCTTCTATTTATTATTATGCTTTAGTCTTTAATTAATCTTTAGCCTCTTTATTTAAGTTGCATAATTACATTTAACTTTTTTTTTAAAATGTGAAACTAATTTTTTGCTTCTTAATTTAAATATTATACTGTTATAAGTTATTAAAAGATAGATATAGAAGCATTTGATAATCTTCTGAGTAAACTGAAGAATTAAAAAAAAATTTCCTATAAGAGTTTAAAGGAATAGATTCACTATTTAACTAAATAGCAAGTCATTACTGTTTCTTCTTTAGTCTCTTTCCTAACTTTTTACTTTTCTACCACTGTTCATAAGTTCCTTTAGGTTTGACAAATCTGAGTTTTGTCTTTTGAAAGTTTCTGGTATTTAAACTTTTATTCCAGTTATTGTCTCAAACGATTTCAATACTTTCAGATATTTCCTATCAAATAAACTTTTAACTTTTTTATGGTTTTCTCTTATTTATGGATGCTAGAGAGTTTAAATATCGAAGGAGTGAACTTGAGGTTTGCTTTTAATAAGTTCTGTTACTTTTAAGAGAAAAGGCTTAAAATATAAAGCAGTTCTTTAGTTTATTTCCAGATAATTCTTTATATTTTAATTCTCTAAAATTAGTTACTAGAGTAATTTTTGTAGTCAGGTAATTTAGCTTCTATAAATTAAAAAGAATTATGAATTTAACTAGTATTATAATCTAAAGAAAGAATAGTTAAAAACTATATTTAAATAAAATTAGTAAATAAATTGGATTATAGAGCGCGTAGCACTCTCGTTGGTGCGCAGCTCTTTAAATTAATTTTATCTAATGTCGAAAATCTTTTTAATGTCTCTCTGTCCTTGTTTTCTCTTCCTGCAGTACGTCCCTGTAGTTTTTCCTTCCAAAGCATAGGATGCAATACGCGATTACGGGTACATTTCCACGACCTATGATGAAGAAAGTTTCCTCCTGGCATTCAGAGTTTTCCAGTTTGTCACATCTTCTTTCTCTTGTTATTGGTTTCTCTTCCACGAATTTATCCTACGTCCGCGCTTATTTTTTAGTTGCCTTTGCTGGGCCTCCAAGCAGCATCTGAAGGAAAGGGCTTTCCACCCTATTTAAGAATTTTTTATATAATAAATAAATAAAAATGATTATAGAGCACGTAGCTCCTCACTGGCGCGCAGCTCTTTCAGTATTAATATTTATATTAAAAAAGTGTTCTCAAAAGCTTGATTTCATTCTTTTCGTCCATAGAGTCACTTCAGCTTCTCCAAATGGGGAATCTTCTTATTAAAAATTAGTCTTGAATCTTGAGTCAAATGCTTCAGTCTTCTTGAATAGGGTTCAAATAATAATAATATCATTTAATATGTCTTTACTATATTTTCATATAGATAATAAAACTGTTTATTTTACATCTAATTCATCATTCCTATTTTATTCATTCCTCATGTTCTTTTTCTTCTTCTTCTTCTTCTTCTTCTTCTTCTTCTTCTTCTTCTTCTTCTTCTTCTTCTCCTTCTACTGCTACAACTTTATCCAAATCGTTCTGCCACTGCAGTATTTCCTCATTTCACTATAGGATTTCAATTCTTCTCTTCAATAATTGTTAATGGAAGCTTTTAATTCTAAAATCTATTTCTCTTAGCTGTTTTTAAGTAGGGAAATTAAGAATAAGGTAACTTTAATTAGATGTTAACATTTTTATTAGGTCGTAATTTTTAAAGTCTTTAAATTCCTAAATAAGATCTTGCAGAGCTTCACATGATTCAATATGAACAAAGCTATCTAATTCTCTACATTAATTAAATTTAAGTTATTCAGAGAAGGGATTGTTTTCTTAATAGTTTCCTACTCCCTATCCAACTGATAGGTACTTGAACTCTTGGTGGTCTGTTCCTCCAGTCACTTTCAAGTCTTCGCAGTGGATTGCTCCGAATATTGCTTTTCTTCCTATAAATACTCCCACTGCTAGTTGGGTAGATTTAGGTTAGTTCGTTTCAAATTTTCTTTTGGATCTCTTTTCTTTATCTGCATTTCCTTCAGAGATGCTTATTCTTCCACAGATAAAGCATTTTTTTTTAAAGTATCTTTCTTTAGTTAATTCGATTTGTTTATTCTAGACCTCTTCCAACTCCATTGGAACGGAGTGTGCGGTCTAGATCTTGATATCATTCTTGATATTCTCCATTTTAAGGTTAATATTGTTTTCAATTTTCTCTAAGTTGATGTGCATGTTCTCGTTCATATCATATAGCTATTCCAACTGCCTGTCGAATTCGTCAATTCGAATATTCATGGAAGCTTAGTTTTTGTTTCTAGGAGCATGCATCTCCTCGTCGTCCAGGTGTCATTGTTGTTCTTGGGTAAGATCCATAACCTATTTCTCTAGGTCTTAGTTATGGCTAATTAACGCTATAATTAATTTAGCCATTTCCTCTTTAGCCATTCCGAGTATTTGTTCCTTGTTTATCTCACCAAGGTCCATATATGGTGAGAAGTTCCGAATTTGCGTCTGAAAGTCGCTTATCTTCTGCTTCTTTGGAAGATTTTCCGTTGAGGTAGTATCATGGCTATGTTTCTGAGGCTGTCTAGGAGGAGTTGTTTAGAGTTATTTTTAGGTCTTCTGGGGAGAATGTTATTATTAGAGGGTCTAGGTTTGGGCTTTAGTCTTTAGAACTTCCTGCTTCCTCTCCTCCTTTTAGACTTTGGAGGAGGTGGTGTAGAAGCCTTTCTTAAGACCTTCCATATTTTTAATTTCTAATTCTCCACATATGCAAATCTCAGAGCATTTGATTTTGAAGTGTCTTTGTTATAAGTCGTATTAGAAATTATAGCAAAAGGTTCTAAATTTATAAATAGAAATTATTTCTCTAATCATAAATTAATTTAGTTTCGTATATGTATAAAATAGAAACTATCTTGTTTCTTTATTAATATCTTCAAAGTAAAAGTGTGCAGTTTACATTGATTTCATCTTTTCTGTAGCATCTTAAAAGAACTTCTCTTAGATTTTGTTATAAGCTTTACTCAAAAATAATTTGCTGTCTTCAATATTCTATACATCTATTTCAAAAAGTTAAGTTAATTTCTCCAAGTTTTTAAAATATTTCAGATTAGCTATTTTTGTTTTGTTAAATAAAAAGGTAATATCAGAGTTAGGATTTTTTTATGTTTCTTATCATAATTTTACGTAAAACTTTAAATATCTCATTGCTATGTAGTACTCAAAAGGTAGTCAGTTCAAATCAATAAAGCATGATTCATTAAACGTTGAATTTGGACTTTAGAATGCATATCTTGCTACTTTTCTTTAACTAGTATGTATGTCTTTCTTTATTTTTCCAATGCCCCTTAAAATCGTCCATGGAATAACTTCTGAGCCATATTCTGTTTTAGGGAGTAAAAAGACTTGAAAAATCTACTTAAAGTTGTAAGGAGTGATATTCTAATATTTGAACAATTATATCAAGGATTCATTAACACATTTCTTATATTTTTACACTATTTCTTTGCAATGGACTTTATAATATTAGTTTTCATGGAAAGTATATCCTAAATAAGTTATCCTCTTAGATCTTTTAATTTCTTAATTATTCAAACTTATGTTAACATTAATGTCTTCTTGCTTTTAATTCTTAGTTTTAAAGCATATAAACTCACACTTACTAACATTTATGCTCAGTTTTACTCATCCAAATACTTTACACGTTGCTTTAATCAATAGATTCATATTATCTTCATTAGAAATCAATAATAAATCATCTGCTCAAGCATTAGTAACAAATACGCGTCCACAGATTTTAAAGCCAAATCGTTTTTAATAAGTTTCTAAGTACCTGATTACAATATCGTAGAATATAATAGCTAGGACTGGACCATGGGAACTTCCTTACAATACTCCATTACTATATTATAAATTTCTTGAAAGAGTACCATCTAAAATGAATCTAATATCTAGATTAAGATAAAATGATTCGAAGCAGTTTATTAGGGCAAGAGGTAGTTTTATTCTGCGTAAATGATGAAACAATAGTCTTCTGTTAATAGTGTCAAACATCTTTTCTACATCTATAAGAGTTGTAAGTAAGTGCTTTTATTTCCCCCATCTTTTGTGTAAATCAATGATTGATTATAAAGTTCAGACATGATGCATTGTTTGTCTACTCTTTAGAAATCCTTATTAAGAGGGATGTATAATTTTACGCTAATAAATATACCAATAGAGTCTTTAAGTTAGTACTTTATCATATATTTTTAAAATTACATTTATGAGCGCAATTGGTCTTTTATTTTTTCAATCGCTCTTTGATTCTTTCTTGTAAATTGGAAGAATTCTTACTTATTTAAGTTAATAAGGTATTTGAACCTTATTCAAAAAGACTGAAGCATTTGACTCAAGATTCAAGACTAATTTTTAATAAGAAGATTCCCCATTTGGAGAAGCTGACATGACTCATCGGACAGCTAGAATTTTAGCAAAAAACATGAGAACATTTTTCTTAATATTAAATATTAATATTGAAAGAGCTGCGCGCCAATGAGGAGCTACACGCTCTATAATCGTATTTATTAATTTTATTATATTATATTTTATAATAATCACATCTTTAATAAATACATAATTATTCGGAAAAAAATGCATAATAAAATATAATATAGAAAATAAAAAAATCTCATTGTTTTATAGAATATTACAAATTTATTAGACTCAATACAATTAATAAAAAAATATTATTATTATAAAATGATAATATAAAATGACTGGCTTCAAGATGGGTTTTTTTACCACCTCCTCAGAAGAGGAGAAAAAACAAGTAGAACATATTCTAACCACTTCTTCTTAAACTAAACGCTCTTCTAAATAAAATAACCAGAACTATCTAAAAGATTAGAAGACTTATAAAAAATATTAACTCTAACAAATTAAAATAAAGCGAAATCTTTCTATCAAAAGACTAAAAATTGAGATAAAAATCAAGAACAGAAAAGTCAAAAAAGTTCTAAAAACCTCCATTGAAAACTGAAAAAAAGGAGACCATTCAACTTAATCGATGAAAATAATAACGATAAAATTAAAAAAAAAACTAAGAAGATAAAGTACTATAATTCAAAATAGATCCTATTACCTTTGATTTAGATAATGAAAAAAAGAACAAATGGACTCTGAGTAGATGAAACAGCTGTATCATCACAATTAAGAAACTCAAAAAAACTCGAAGAAGAACTATACTCCCAGAAGAAAGAGATGATTGTAGATTTAATAGACCAAAAAAAATAATGGCGAAGCCATATGAAAGACTGAAAGGCTAAAGTCGAAGTTTAAGAGCAAATGAAAAATTTAGAGTTGATAAATAAATAATTTAAGAGCAAAAGAGGAAAAATGAGTCTAATTAAGCACTAGATTCAACTTGACCGAAGAAAACCTGTAGAACCTTTAAAATACTAAAATGCAAATAAAAAAATAGTAAAGAAATTTCCGAGAGTAAAAAAAATGCAATTCATAAAAGTTTACTTGAGATTTGGAAAAAAGATGTCCCTAAAGATAAAAATAAGAAATTTTTCAGGAAGAAATGTAAACCTCATATGATTAAGAGCAAAGGACAATATCATCGTTAGAATAGAGAATCTTAAAAAAAAAATATCATAACAATCTATGAAAAAGAGAGAGAAAAACAGAAAAAAAAATTAAAGAAACGAAAAAAAAAATAAGACGAAATAAAACGAAAATAAAATAATTAAAAAAAAATATATAAAAAAATTAAAAAGTAATAAAAAATATCTAAAATTTGGCATTAAATCAATAAGTTAAAAAAAAAATAAAATTAAGATAAAAATAAAATATAGCCTGCATTAAAAAAAAAATCATAAAAATAAATATAAAAATCATACAAAAAAAATGAAAACTATAGAAAAAAAACAAAAAAGATTAAAAATCTCGTACAGCTTCCAGTCTGCACATCCCAAATCTTTATGGTATCATCTGAACTTCCTGAGACAATTGATCTCATGTCACTTGTTAAAGCTACTGATTCAACGTAATCCCCATGACCCTTCAAAGTTCTCGTACAGCTTCCAGTCTGCACATCCCAAATCTTTATGGTTTGATCTGAACTTCCTGAGACAATTGATCTCATGTCACTTGTTAAAGCTACTGATACAACGGAATCCCCATGACCCTTCAAAGTTCTCGTACAGCTTCCAGTCTGCACATCCCAAATCTTTATGGTTTGATCCACTTCCTGAGACAATTGATCTCATGTCACTTGTTAAAGCTACTGATAGAACGTAATCCCCATGACCCTTCAAAGTTCTCGTACAGCTTCCAGTCTGCACATCCCAAATCTTTATTGTTTGATCCATACTTCCTGAGACAATTGATCTCATGTCACTTGTTAAAGCTACTGATAGAACGTAATCCCCATGACCCTTCAAAGTTCTCGTACAGCTTCCAGTCTGCACATTCCAAATCTTTATGGTTTGATCCATACTTCCTGAGACAATTGATCTCATGTCACTTGTTAAAGCTACTGATCTAACGGCATACCCATGACCCTTCAAAGTTCTCGTACAGCTTCCAGTCTGCACATCCCAAATCTTTATGGTTTGATCTGAACTTCCTGAGACAATTGATCTCATGTCACTTGTTAAAGCTACTGATAGAACGTAATCCCCATGACCCTTCAAAGTTCTCGTACAGCTTCCAGTCTGCACATCCCAAATCTTTATGGTTTGATCCATACTTCCTGAGACAATTGATCTCATGTCACTTGTTAAAGCTACTGATACAACGGAATCCCCATGACCCTTCAAAGTTCTCGTACAGCTTCCAGTCTGCACATTCCAAATCTTTATGGTTTGATCCACTTCCTGAGACAATTGATCTCATGTCACTTGTTAAAGCTACTGATCTAACGGCATACCCATGACCCTTCAAAGTTCTCGTACAGCTTCCAGTCTGCACATTCCAAATCTTTATGGTTTGATCCATACTTCCTGAGACAATTGATCTCATGTCACTTGTTAAAGCTACTGATCTAACGGCATACCCATGACCCTTCAAAGTTCTCGTACAGCTTCCAGTCTGCACATCCCAAATCTTTATGGTTTGATCCATACTTCCTGAGACAATTGATCTCATGTCACTTGTTAAAGCTACTGATCTAACGGAATTCCCATGACCCTTCAAAGTTCTCGTACAGCTTCCAGTCTGCACATCCCAAATCTTTATGGTATCATCTGAACTTCCTGAGACAATTGATCTCATGTCACTTGTTAAAGCTACTGATCAAACGGCATACCCATGACCCTTCAAAGTTCTCGTACAGCTTCCAGTCTGCACATCCCAAATCTTTATGTTTTGATCCATACTTCCTGAGACAATTGATCTCATGTCACTTGCTAAAGCTACTGATCTAACAGAATTCCCATGACCCTTCAAAGTTCTCGTACAGCTTCCAGTCTGCACATCCCAAATCTTTATGGTTTAATCCATACTTCCTGAGACAATTGATCTCATGTCACTTGTTAAAGCTACTGATCAAACGGCATACCCATGACCCTTCAAAGTTCTCGTACAGATTCCAGTCTGCACATCCCAAATCTTTATGTTTTGATCCATACTTCCTGAGACAATTGATCTCATGTCACTTGTTAAAGCTACTGATCTAACAGAATTCCCATGACCCTTCAAAGTTCTCGTACAGCTTCCAGTCTGCACATCCCAAATCTTTATGGTTTGATCCATACTTCCTGAGACAATTGATCTCATGTCACTTGTTAAAGCTACTGATCTAACGGCATACCCATGACCCTTCAAAGTTCTCGTACAGCTTCCAGTCTGCACATCCCAAATCTTTATGGTTTGATCCATACTTCCTGAGACAATTGATCTCATGTCACTTGCTAAAGCTACTGATCTAACAGAATTCCCATGACCCTTCAAAGTTCTCGTACAGCTTCCAGTCTGCACATCCCAAATCTTTATGGTTTGATCCATACTTCCTGAGACAATTGATCTCATGTCACTTGTTAAAGCTACTGATCTAACGGCATACCCATGACCCTTCAAAGTTCTCGTACAGCTTCCAGTCTGCACATCCCAAATCTTTATGGTTTGATCCATACTTCCTGAGACAATTGATCTCATGTCACTTGTTAAAGCTACTGATCTAACGGCATACCCATGACCCTTCAAAGTTCTCGTACAGCTTCCAGTCTGCACATCCCAAATCTTTATGGTATCATCCATACTTCCTGAGACAATTGATCTCATGTCACTTGTTAAAGCTACTGATCTAACGGAATTCCCATGACCCTTCAAAGTTCTCGTACAGCTTCCAGTCTGCACATCCCAAATCTTTATGGTATCATCTGAACTTCCTGAGACAATTGATCTCATGTCACTTGTTAAAGCTACTGATCAAACGGCATACCCATGACCCTTCAAAGTTCTCGTACAGCTTCCAGTCTGCACATCCCAAATCTTTATGTTTTGATCCATACTTCCTGAGACAATTGATCTCATGTCACTTGTTAAAGCTACTGATCTAACAGAATTCCCATGACCCTTCAAAGTTCTCGTACAGCTTCCAGTCTGCACATCCCAAATCTTTATGGTTTGATCCATACTTCCTGAGACAATTGATCTCATGTCACTTGTTAAAGCTACTGATCTAACGGCATACCCATGACCCTTCAAAGTTCTCGTACAGCTTCCAGTCTGCACATCCCAAATCTTTATGGTATCATCTGAACTTCCTGAGACAATTGATCTCATGTCACTTGTTAAAGCTACTGATCTAACGGAATTCCCATGACCCTTCAAAGTTCTCGTACAGCTTCCAGTCTGCACATCCCAAATCTTTATGGTATCATCCGAACTTCCTGAGACAATTGATCTCATGTCACTTGTTAAAGCTACTGATCTAACAGAATTCCCATGACCCTTCAAAGTTCTCGTACAGCTTCCAGTCTGCACATCCCAAATCTTTATGGTATCATCCACACTTCCTGAGACAATTGATCTCATGTCACTTGTTAAAGCTACTGATCTAACAGAATTCCCATGATCCTTCAAAGTTCTCGTACAGCTTCCAGTCTGCACATCCCAAATCTTTATGGTATCATCCACACTTCCTGAGACAATTGATCTCATGTCACTTGTTAAAGCTACTGATACAACGTAATCCCCATGACCCTTCAAAGTTCTCGTACAGCTTCCAGTCTGCACATCCCAAATCTTTATTGTTTGATCCATACTTCCTGAGACAATTGATCTCATGTCACTTGTTAAAGCTACTGATAGAACGTAATCCCCATGACCCTTCAAAGTTCTCGTACAGCTTCCAGTCTGCACATTCCAAATCTTTATGGTTTTATCCATACTTCCTGAGACAATTGATCTCATGTCACTTGTTAAAGCTACTGATAGAACGTAATCCCCATGACCCTTCAAAGTTCTCGTACAGCTTCCAGTCTGCACATCCCAAATCTTTATGGTTTGATCTGAACTTCCTGAGACAATTGATCTCATGTCACTTGTTAAAGCTACTGATAGAACGTAATCCCCATGACCCTTCAAAGTTCTCGTACAGCTTCCAGTCTGCACATCCCAAATCTTTATGGTTTGATCCATACTTCCTGAGACAATTGATCTCATGTCACTTGTTAAAGCTACTGATCAAACGGCATACCCATGACCCTTCAAAGTTCTCGTACAGCTTCCAGTCTGCACATTCCAAATCTTTATGGTATCATCTGAACTTCCTGAGACAATTGATCTCATGTCACTTGTTAAAGCTACTGATCTAACGGCATACCCATGACCCTTCAAAGTTCTCGTACAGCTTCCAGTCTGCACATCCCAAATCTTTATGGTATCATCCATACTTCCTGAGACAATTGATCTCATGTCACTTGTTAAAGCTACTGATCTAACGGAATTCCCATGACCCTTCAAAGTTCTCGTACAGCTTCCAGTCTGCACATCCCAAATCTTTATGGTATCATCTGAACTTCCTGAGACAATTGATCTCATGTCACTTGTTAAAGCTACTGATCAAACGGCATACCCATGACCCTTCAAAGTTCTCGTACAGCTTCCAGTCTGCACATCCCAAATCTTTATGTTTTGATCCATACTTCCTGAGACAATTGATCTCATGTCACTTGTTAAAGCTACTGATCTAACAGAATTCCCATGACCCTTCAAAGTTCTCGTACAGCTTCCAGTCTGCACATTCCAAATCTTTATGGTTTGATCCACTTCCTGAGACAATTGATCTCATGTCACTTGTTAAAGCTACTGATCTAACGGCATACCCATGACCCTTCAAAGTTCTCGTACAGCTTCCAGTCTGCACATCCCAAATCTTTATGGTATCATCTGAACTTCCTGAGACAATTGATCTCATGTCACTTGTTAAAGCTACTGATCTAACGGAATTCCCATGACCCTTCAAAGTTCTCGTACAGCTTCCAGTCTGCACATCCCAAATCTTTATGGTATCATCCGAACTTCCTGAGACAATTGATCTCATGTCACTTGTTAAAGCTACTGATCTAACAGAATTCCCATGACCCTTCAAAGTTCTCGTACAGCTTCCAGTCTGCACATCCCAAATCTTTATGGTATCATCCACACTTCCTGAGACAATTGATCTCATGTCACTTGTTAAAGCTACTGATCTAACAGAATTCCCATGATCCTTCAAAGTTCTCGTACAGCTTCCAGTCTGCACATCCCAAATCTTTATGGTATCATCCACACTTCCTGAGACAATTGATCTCATGTCACTTGTTAAAGCTACTGATACAACGTAATCCCCATGACCCTTCAAAGTTCTCGTACAGCTTCCAGTCTGCACATCCCAAATCTTTATTGTTTGATCCATACTTCCTGAGACAATTGATCTCATGTCACTTGTTAAAGCTACTGATAGAACGTAATCCCCATGACCCTTCAAAGTTCTCGTACAGCTTCCAGTCTGCACATTCCAAATCTTTATGGTTTTATCCATACTTCCTGAGACAATTGATCTCATGTCACTTGTTAAAGCTACTGATAGAACGTAATCCCCATGACCCTTCAAAGTTCTCGTACAGCTTCCAGTCTGCACATCCCAAATCTTTATGGTTTGATCTGAACTTCCTGAGACAATTGATCTCATGTCACTTGTTAAAGCTACTGATAGAACGTAATCCCCATGACCCTTCAAAGTTCTCGTACAGCTTCCAGTCTGCACATCCCAAATCTTTATGGTTTGATCCATACTTCCTGAGACAATTGATCTCATGTCACTTGTTAAAGCTACTGATCAAACGGCATACCCATGACCCTTCAAAGTTCTCGTACAGCTTCCAGTCTGCACATTCCAAATCTTTATGGTATCATCTGAACTTCCTGAGACAATTGATCTCATGTCACTTGTTAAAGCTACTGATCAAACGTAATCCCCATGACCCTTCAAAGTTCTCGTACAGCTTCCAGTCTGCACATTCCAAATCTTTATGTTTTGATCCATACTTCCTGAGACAATTGATCTCATGTCACTTGTTAAAGCTACTGATACAACGTAATCCCCATGACCCTTCAAAGTTCTCGTACAGCTTCCAGTCTGCACATCCCAAATCTTTATGGTATCATCTGAACTTCCTGAGACAATTGATCTCATGTCACTTGTTAAAGCTACTGATCTAACGGCATACCCATGACCCTTCAAAGTTCTCGTACAGCTTCCAGTCTGCACATCCCAAATCTTTATGGTATCATCTGAACTTCCTGAGACAATTGATCTCATGTCACTTGTTAAAGCTACTGATCAAACGTAATCCCCATGACCCTTCAAAGTTCTCGTACAGCTTCCAGTCTGCACATTCCAAATCTTTATGTTTTGATCCATACTTCCTGAGACAATTGATCTCATGTCACTTGTTAAAGCTACTGATCAAACGGCATACCCATGACCCTTCAAAGTTCTCGTACAGCTTCCAGTCTGCACATCCCAAATCTTTATGGTATCATCTGAACTTCCTGAGACAATTGATCTCATGTCACTTGTTAAAGCTACTGATCTAACGGCATACCCATGACCCTTCAAAGTTCTCGTACAGCTTCCAGTCTGCACATCCCAAATCTTTATGGTATCATCTGAACTTCCTGAGACAATTGATCTCATGTCACTTGTTAAAGCTACTGATCAAACGTAATCCCCATGACCCTTCAAAGTTCTCGTACAGCTTCCAGTCTGCACATTCCAAATCTTTATGTTTTGATCCATACTTCCTGAGACAATTGATCTCATGTCACTTGTTAAAGCTACTGATCAAACGGCATACCCATGACCCTTCAAAGTTCTCGTACAGCTTCCAGTCTGCACATTCCAAATCTTTATGGTATCATCTGAACTTCCTGAGACAATTGATCTCATGTCACTTGTTAAAGCTACTGATTCAACGTAATCCCCATGACCCTTCAAAGTTCTCGTACAGCTTCCAGTCTGCACATCCCAAATCTTTATGGTTTTATCCATACTTCCTGAGACAATTGATCTCATGTCACTTGTTAAAGCTACTGATAGAACGTAATCCCCATGACCCTTCAAAGTTCTCGTACAGCTTCCAGTCTGCACATCCCAAATCTTTATGGTATCATCTGAACTTCCTGAGACAATTGATCTCATGTCACTTGTTAAAGCTACTGATACAACGTAATCCCCATGACCCTTCAAAGTTCTCGTACAGCTTCCAGTCTGCACATTCCAAATCTTTATGGTTTGATCCATACTTCCTGAGACAATTGATCTCATGTCACTTGTTAAAGCTACTGATCTAACGGCATACCCATGACCCTTCAAAGTTCTCGTACAGCTTCCAGTCTGCACATTCCAAATCTTTATGGTATCATCTGAACTTCCTGAGACAATTGATCTCATGTCACTTGTTAAAGCTACTGATCAAACGTAATTCCCATGACCCTTCAAAGTTCTCGTACAGCTTCCAGTCTGCACATCCCAAATCTTTATGGTATCATCTGAACTTCCTGAGACAATTGATCTCATGTCACTTGTTAAAGCTACTGATCTAACGGAATTCCCATGACCCTTCAAAGTTCTCGTACAGCTTCCAGTCTGCACATCCCAAATCTTTATGGTATCATCCGAACTTCCTGAGACAATTGATCTCATGTCACTTGTTAAAGCTACTGATCTAACAGAATTACCATGACCCTTCAAAGTTCTCGTACAGCTTCCAGTCTGCACATCCCAAATCTTTATGTTTTGATCCATACTTCCTGAGACAATTGATCTCATGTCACTTGTTAAAGCTACTGATCTAACAGAATTCCCATGACCCTTCAAAGTTCTCGTACAGCTTCCAGTCTGCACATCCCAAATCTTTATGGTTTGATCCATACTTCCTGAGACAATTGATCTCATGTCACTTGTTAAAGCTACTGATCTAACGGCATACCCATGACCCTTCAAAGTTCTCGTACAGCTTCCAGTCTGCACATTCCAAATCTTTATGGTTTGATCCATACTTCCTGAGACAATTGATCTCATGTCACTTGTTAAAGCTACTGATCTAACGGCATACCCATGACCCTTCAAAGTTCTCGTACAGCTTCCAGTCTGCACATTCCAAATCTTTATGGTATCATCTGAACTTCCTGAGACAATTGATCTCATGTCACTTGTTAAAGCTACTGATCAAACGTAATTCCCATGACCCTTCAAAGTTCTCGTACAGCTTCCAGTCTGCACATCCCAAATCTTTATGGTATCATCTGAACTTCCTGAGACAATTGATCTCATGTCACTTGTTAAAGCTACTGATCTAACGGAATTCCCATGACCCTTCAAAGTTCTCGTACAGCTTCCAGTCTGCACATCCCAAATCTTTATGGTATCATCCGAACTTCCTGAGACAATTGATCTCATGTCACTTGTTAAAGCTACTGATCTAACAGAATTACCATGACCCTTCAAAGTTCTCGTACAGCTTCCAGTCTGCACATCCCAAATCTTTATGTTTTGATCCATACTTCCTGAGACAATTGATCTCATGTCACTTGTTAAAGCTACTGATCTAACAGAATTCCCATGACCCTTCAAAGTTCTCGTACAGCTTCCAGTCTGCACATCCCAAATCTTTATGGTATCATCTGAACTTCCTGAGACAATTGATCTCATGTCACTTGTTAAAGCTACTGATCAAACGGCATACCCATGACCCTTCAAAGTTCTCGTACAGCTTCCAGTCTGCACATCCCAAATCTTTATGTTTTGATCCATACTTCCTGAGACAATTGATCTCATGTCACTTGCTAAAGCTACTGATCTAACAGAATTCCCATGACCCTTCAAAGTTCTCGTACAGCTTCCAGTCTGCACATCCCAAATCTTTATGTTTTGATCCATACTTCCTGAGACAATTGATCTCATGTAACTTGTTAAAGCTACTGATCTAACGGCATACCCATGACCCTTCAAAGTTCTCGTACAGCTTCCAGTCTGCACATCCCAAATCTTTATGTTTTGATCCATACTTCCTGAGACAATTGATCTCATGTCACTTGTTAAAGCTACTGATCTAACGGAATCCCCATGACCCTTCAAAGTTCTCGTACAGCTTCCAGTCTGCACATCCCAAATCTTTATGGTTTGATCCATACTTCCTGAGACAATTGATCTCATGTCACTTGTTAAAGCTACTGATCTAACGGCATACCCATGACCCTTCAAAGTTCTCGTACAGCTTCCAGTCTGCACATCCCAAATCTTTATGGTATCATCTGAACTTCCTGAGACAATTGATCTCATGTCACTTGTTAAAGCTACTGATAGAACGGCATACCCATGACCCTTCAAAGTTCTCGTACAGCTTCCAGTCTGCACATTCCAAATCTTTATGGTTTGATCCATACTTCCTGAGACAATTGATCTCATGTCACTTGTTAAAGCTACTGATCTAACGGCATACCCATGACCCTTCAAAGTTCTCGTACAGCTTCCAGTCTGCACATCCCAAATCTTTATGGTATCATCCATACTTCCTGAGACAATTGATCTCATGTCACTTGTTAAAGCTACTGATCTAACGGAATTCCCATGACCCTTCAAAGTTCTCGTACAGCTTCCAGTCTGCACATCCCAAATCTTTATGGTATCATCCGAACTTCCTGAGACAATTGATCTCATGTCACTTGTTAAAGCTACTGATCTAACAGAATTACCATGACCCTTCAAAGTTCTCGTACAGCTTCCAGTCTGCACATCCCAAATCTTTATGTTTTGATCCATACTTCCTGAGACAATTGATCTCATGTCACTTGTTAAAGCTACTGATCTAACAGAATTCCCATGACCCTTCAAAGTTCTCGTACAGCTTCCAGTCTGCACATCCCAAATCTTTATGGTATCATCTGAACTTCCTGAGACAATTGATCTCATGTCACTTGTTAAAGCTACTGATCAAACGGCATACCCATGACCCTTCAAAGTTCTCGTACAGCTTCCAGTCTGCACATCCCAAATCTTTATGTTTTGATCCATACTTCCTGAGACAATTGATCTCATGTCACTTGCTAAAGCTACTGATCTAACAGAATTCCCATGACCCTTCAAAGTTCTCGTACAGCTTCCAGTCTGCACATCCCAAATCTTTATGGTATCATCTGAACTTCCTGAGACAATTGATCTCATGTCACTTGTTAAAGCTACTGATCAAACGTAATTCCCATGACCCTTCAAAGTTCTCGTACAGCTTCCAGTCTGCACATCCCAAATCTTTATGGTATCATCCATACTTCCTGAGACAATTGATCTCATGTCACTTGCTAAAGCTACTGATCTAACAGAATTCCCATGACCCTTCAAAGTTCTCGTACAGCTTCCAGTCTGCACATTCCAAATCTTTATGGTATCATCCACACTTCCTGAGACAATTGATCTCATGTCACTTGTTAAAGCTACTGATCAAACGGCATACCCATGACCCTTCAAAGTTCTCGTACAGCTTCCAGTCTGCACATCCCAAATCTTTATGGTTTGATCTGAACTTCCTGAGACAATTGATCTCATGTCACTTGTTAAAGCTACTGATCTAACGGCATACCCATGACCCTTCAAAGTTCTCGTACAGCTTCCAGTCTGCACATTCCAAATCTTTATGTTTTGATCCATACTTCCTGAGACAATTGATCTCATGTCACTTGTTAAAGCTACTGATCAAACGGCATACCCATGACCCTTCAAAGTTCTCGTACAGCTTCCAGTCTGCACATCCCAAATCTTTATGGTTTGATCCATACTTCCTGAGACAATTGATCTCATGTCACTTGTTAAAGCTACTGATCTAACGGCATACCCATGACCCTTCAAAGTTCTCGTACAGCTTCCAGTCTGCACATCCCAAATCTTTATGGTTTGATCCATACTTCCTGAGACAATTGATCTCATGTCACTTGTTAAAGCTAGTGATAGAACGTAATCCCCATGACCCTTCAAAGTTCTCGTACAGCTTCCAGTCTGCACATCCCAAATCTTTATGGTATCATCTGAACTTCCTGAGACAATTGATCTCATGTCACTTGTTAAAGCTACTGATCTAACGGCATACCCATGACCCTTCAAAGTTCTCGTACAGCTTCCAGTCTGCACATCCCAAATCTTTATGGTATCATCCCTACTTCCTGAGACAATTGATCTCATGTCACTTGTTAAAGCTACTGATCAAACGGCATACCCATGACCCTTCAAAGTTCTCGTACAGCTTCCAGTCTGCACATCCCAAATCTTTATGGTTTGATCCATACTTCCTGAGACAATTGATCTCATGTCACTTGTTAAAGCTACTGATACAACGTAATCCCCATGACCCTTCAAAGTTCTCGTACAGCTTCCAGTCTGCACATCCCAAATCTTTATGTTTTGATCCATACTTCCTGAGACAATTGATCTCATGTCACTTGTTAAAGCTACTGATCTAACGGCATACCCATGACCCTTCAAAGTTCTCGTACAGCTTCCAGTCTGCACATTCCAAATCTTTATGTTTTGATCCATACTTCCTGAGACAATTGATCTCATGTCACTTGTTAAAGCTACTGATCAAACGGCATACCCATGACCCTTCAAAGTTCTCGTACAGCTTCCAGTCTGCACATCCCAAATCTTTATGGTTTGATCCATACTTCCTGAGAAAATTGATCTCATGTCACTTGTTAAAGCTACTGATAGAACGTAATCCCCATGACCCTTCAAAGTTCTCGTACAGCTTCCAGTCTGCACATCCCAAATCTTTATGGTTTGATCTGAACTTCCTGAGACAATTGATCTCATGTCACTTGTTAAAGCTACTGATACAACGTAATCCCCATGACCCTTCAAAGTTCTCGTACAGCTTCCAGTCTGCACATCCCAAATCTTTATGGTTTGATCCATACTTCCTGAGACAATTGATCTCATGTCACTTGTTAAAGCTACTGATCTAACGGAATCCCCATGACCCTTCAAAGTTCTCGTACAGCTTCCAGTCTGCACATTCCAAATCTTTATGGTTTGATCCATACTTCCTGAGACAATTGATCTCATGTCACTTGTTAAAGCTACTGATCTAACGGCATACCCATGACCCTTCAAAGTTCTCGTACAGCTTCCAGTCTGCACATCCCAAATCTTTATGGTTTGATCCATACTTCCTGAGACAATTGATCTCATGTCACTTGTTAAAGCTACTGATCTAACGGCATACCCATGACCCTTCAAAGTTCTCGTACAGCTTCCAGTCTGCACATTCCAAATCTTTATGTTTTGATCCATACTTCCTGAGACAATTGATCTCATGTCACTTATTAAAGCTACTGATCAAACGGCATACCCATGACCCTTCAAAGTTCTCGTACAGCTTCCAGTCTGCACATCCCAAATCTTTATGGTTTGATCCATACTTCCTGAGACAATTGATCTCATGTCACTTGTTAAAGCTACTGATCAAACGGCATACCCATGACCCTTCAAAGTTCTCGTACAGCTTCCAGTCTGCACATCCCAAATCTTTATGGTTTGATCCATACTTCCTGAGACAATTGATCTCATGTCACTTGTTAAAGCTACTGATCTAACGGAATCCCCATGACCCTTCAAAGTTCTCGTACAGCTTCCAGTCTGCACATTCCAAATCTTTATGGTTTGATCCATACTTCCTGAGACAATTGATCTCATGTCACTTGTTAAAGCTACTGATCAAACGTAATCCCCATGACCCTTCAAAGTTCTCGTACAGCTTCCAGTCTGCACATCCCAAATCTTTATGGTTTGATCCATACTTCCTGAGACAATTGATCTCATGTCACTTGTTAAAGCTACTGATTCAACGTAATCCCCATGACCCTTCAAAGTTCTCGTACAGCTTCCAGTCTGCACATCCCAAATCTTTATGTTTTGATCCATACTTCCTGAGACAATTGATCTCATGTAACTTGTTAAAGCTACTGATCTAACGGCATACCCATGACCCTTCAAAGTTCTCGTACAGCTTCCAGTCTGCACATCCCAAATCTTTATGTTTTGATCCATACTTCCTGAGACAATTGATCTCATGTCACTTGTTAAAGCTACTGATCTAACGGAATCCCCATGACCCTTCAAAGTTCTCGTACAGCTTCCAGTCTGCACATCCCAAATCTTTATGGTTTGATCCATACTTCCTGAGACAATTGATCTCATGTCACTTGTTAAAGCTACTGATCTAACGGCATACCCATGACCCTTCAAAGTTCTCGTACAGCTTCCAGTCTGCACATCCCAAATCTTTATGGTATCATCTGAACTTCCTGAGACAATTGATCTCATGTCACTTGTTAAAGCTACTGATAGAACGGCATACCCATGACCCTTCAAAGTTCTCGTACAGCTTCCAGTCTGCACATTCCAAATCTTTATGGTTTGATCCATACTTCCTGAGACAATTGATCTCATGTCACTTGTTAAAGCTACTGATCTAACGGCATACCCATGACCCTTCAAAGTTCTCGTACAGCTTCCAGTCTGCACATTCCAAATCTTTATGTTTTGATCCATACTTCCTGAGTCAATTGATCTCATGTCACTTGTTAAAGCTACTGATCAAACGGCATACCCATGACCCTTCAAAGTTCTCGTACAGCTTCCAGTCTGCACATCCCAAATCTTTATGGTTTGATCCATACTTCCTGAGACAATTGATCTCATGTCACTTGTTAAAGCTACTGATCAAACGGCATACCCATGACCCTTCAAAGTTCTCGTACAGCTTCCAGTCTGCACATCCCAAATCTTTATGGTTTGATCCATACTTCCTGAGACAATTGATCTCATGTCACTTGTTAAAGCTACTGATACAACGGAATCCCCATGACCCTTCAAAGTTCTCGTACAGCTTCCAGTCTGCACATCCCAAATCTTTATGGTATCATCTGAACTTCCTGAGACAATTGATCTCATGTCACTTGTTAAAGCTACTGATCTAACGGCATACCCATGACCCTTCAAAGTTCTCGTACAGCTTCCAGTCTGCACATCCCAAATCTTTATGGTTTGATCTGAACTTCCTGAGACAATTGATCTCATGTCACTTGTTAAAGCTACTGATCAAACGGCATACCCATGACCCTTCAAAGTTCTCGTACAGCTTCCAGTCTGCACATCCCAAATCTTTATGGTTTGATCCATACTTCCTGAGACAATTGATCTCATGTCACTTGTTAAAGCTACTGATACAACGTAATCCCCATGACCCTTCAAAGTTCTCGTACAGCTTCCAGTCTGCACATCCCAAATCTTTATGTTTTGATCCATACTTCCTGAGACAATTGATCTCATGTCACTTGTTAAAGCTACTGATCTAACGGCATACCCATGACCCTTCAAAGTTCTCGTACAGCTTCCAGTCTGCACATTCCAAATCTTTATGTTTTGATCCATACTTCCTGAGACAATTGATCTCATGTCACTTGTTAAAGCTACTGATCAAACGGCATACCCATGACCCTTCAAAGTTCTCGTACAGCTTCCAGTCTGCACATCCCAAATCTTTATGGTTTGATCCATACTTCCTGAGAAAATTGATCTCATGTCACTTGTTAAAGCTACTGATAGAACGTAATCCCCATGACCCTTCAAAGTTCTCGTACAGCTTCCAGTCTGCACATCCCAAATCTTTATGGTTTGATCTGAACTTCCTGAGACAATTGATCTCATGTCACTTGTTAAAGCTACTGATACAACGTAATCCCCATGACCCTTCAAAGTTCTCGTACAGCTTCCAGTCTGCACATCCCAAATCTTTATGGTTTGATCCATACTTCCTGAGACAATTGATCTCATGTCACTTGTTAAAGCTACTGATCTAACGGAATCCCCATGACCCTTCAAAGTTCTCGTACAGCTTCCAGTCTGCACATTCCAAATCTTTATGGTTTGATCCATACTTCCTGAGACAATTGATCTCATGTCACTTGTTAAAGCTACTGATCTAACGGCATACCCATGACCCTTCAAAGTTCTCGTACAGCTTCCAGTCTGCACATCCCAAATCTTTATGGTTTGATCCATACTTCCTGAGACAATTGATCTCATGTCACTTGTTAAAGCTACTGATCTAACGGCATACCCATGACCCTTCAAAGTTCTCGTACAGCTTCCAGTCTGCACATTCCAAATCTTTATGTTTTGATCCATACTTCCTGAGACAATTGATCTCATGTCACTTATTAAAGCTACTGATCAAACGGCATACCCATGACCCTTCAAAGTTCTCGTACAGCTTCCAGTCTGCACATCCCAAATCTTTATGGTTTGATCCATACTTCCTGAGACAATTGATCTCATGTCACTTGTTAAAGCTACTGATCAAACGGCATACCCATGACCCTTCAAAGTTCTCGTACAGCTTCCAGTCTGCACATCCCAAATCTTTATGGTTTGATCCATACTTCCTGAGACAATTGATCTCATGTCACTTGTTAAAGCTACTGATCTAACGGAATCCCCATGACCCTTCAAAGTTCTCGTACAGCTTCCAGTCTGCACATTCCAAATCTTTATGGTTTGATCCATACTTCCTGAGACAATTGATCTCATGTCACTTGTTAAAGCTACTGATACAACGGAATCCCCATGACCCTTCAAAGTTCTCGTACAGCTTCCAGTCTGCACATCCCAAATCTTTATGGTTTGATCCATACTTCCTGAGACAATTGATCTCATGTCACTTGTTAAAGCTACTGATCTAACGGCATACCCATGACCCTTCAAAGTTCTCGTACAGCTTCCAGTCTGCACATTCCAAATCTTTATGGTATCATCTGAACTTCCTGAGACAATTGATCTCATGTCACTTGTTAAAGCTACTGATACAACGTAATCCCCATGACCCTTCAAAGTTCTCGTACAGCTTCCAGTCTGCACATCCCAAATCTTTATGGTATCATCCACACTTCCTGAGACAATTGATCTCATGTCACTTGTTAAAGCTACTGATCTAACAGAATTCCCATGACCCTTCAAAGTTCTCGTACAGCTTCCAGTCTGCACATCCCAAATCTTTATGGTTTGATCCATACTTCCTGAGACAATTGATCTCATGTCACTTGTTAAAGCTACTGATAGAACGTAATCCCCATGACCCTTCAAAGTTCTCGTACAGCTTCCAGTCTGCACATCCCAAATCTTTATTGTTTGATCCATACTTCCTGAGACAATTGATCTCATGTCACTTGTTAAAGCTACTGATAGAACGGCATACCCATGACCCTTCAAAGTTCTCGTACAGCTTCCAGTCTGCACATCCCAAATCTTTATGGTTTGATCCATACTTCCTGAGACAATTGATCTCATGTCACTTGTTAAAGCTACTGATCTAACGGCATACCCATGACCCTTCAAAGTTCTCGTACAGCTTCCAGTCTGCACATTCCAAATCTTTATGTTATCATCTGAACTTCCTGAGACAATTGATCTCATGTCACTTGTTAAAGCTACTGATACAACGTAATCCCCATGACCCTTCAAAGTTCTCGTACAGCTTCCAGTCTGCACATCCCAAATCTTTATGGTTTGATCTGAACTTCCTGAGACAATTGATCTCATGTCACTTGTTAAAGCTACTGATCTAACGGCATACCCATGACCCTTCAAAGTTCTCGTACAGCTTCCAGTCTGCACATTCCAAATCTTTATGGTATCATCTGAACTTCCTGAGACAATTGATCTCATGTCACTTGTTAAAGCAACTGATACAACGTAATCCCCATGACCCTTCAAAGTTCTCGTACAGCTTCCAGTCTGCACATCCCAAATCTTTATGGTATCATCCACACTTCCTGAGACAATTGATCTCATGTCACTTGTTAAAGCTACTGATCTAACGGAATCCCCATGACCCTTCAAAGTTCTCGTACAGCTTCCAGTCTGCACATCCCAAATCTTTATGGTTTGATCCATACTTCCTGAGACAATTGATCTCATGTCACTTGTTAAAGCTACTGATACAACGTAATCCCCATGACCCTTCAAAGTTCTCGTACAGCTTCCAGTCTGCACATCCCAAATCTTTATGGTTTGATCCATACTTCCTGAGACAATTGATCTCATGTCACTTGTTAAAGCTACTGATCTAACGGCATACCCATGACCCTTCAAAGTTCTCGTACAGCTTCCAGTCTGCACATCCCAAATCTTTATGGTTTGATCCATACTTCCTGAGACAATTGATCTCATGTCACTTGTTAAAGCTACTGATCTAACGGAATTCCCATGACCCTTCAAAGTTCTCGTACAGCTTCCAGTCTGCACATCCCAAATCTTTATGGTATCATCCGAACTTCCTGAGACAATTTATCTCATGTCACTTGTTAAAGCTACTGATCTAACGGAATTCCCATGACCCTTCAAAGTTCTCGTACAGCTTCCAGTCTGCACATCCCAAATCTTTATGGTTTGATCCATACTTCCTGAGACAATTGATCTCATGTCACTTGTTAAAGCTACTGATCTAACGGCATACCCATGACCCTTCAAAGTTCTCGTACAGCTTCCAGTCTGCACATCCCAAATCTTTATGGTATCATCCGAACTTCCTGAGACAATTGATCTCATGTCACTTGTTAAAGCTACTGATCTAACGGAATTCCCATGACCCTTCAAAGTTCTCGTACAGCTTCCAGTCTGCACATTCCAAATCTTTATGGTATCATCTGAACTTCCTGAGACAATTGATCTCATGTCACTTGTTAAAGCTACTGATCTAACGGCATACCCATGACCCTTCAAAGTTCTCGTACAGCTTCCAGTCTGCACATCCCAAATCTTTATGGTATCATCTGAACTTCCTGAGACAATTGATCTCATGTCACTTGTTAAAGCTACTGATCAAACGTAATTCCCATGACCCTTCAAAGTTCTCGTACAGCTTCCAGTCTGCACATCCCAAATCTTTATGGTATCATCCATACTTCCTGAGACAATTGATCTCATGTCACTTGCTAAAGCTACTGATCTAACAAAATTCCCATGACCCTTCAAAGTTCTCGTACAGCTTCCAGTCTGCACATCCCAAATCTTTATGGTATCATCTGAACTTCCTGAGACAATTGATCTCATGTCACTTGTTAAAGCTACTGATCAAACGGCATACCCATGACCCTTCAAAGTTCTCGTACAGCTTCCAGTCTGCACATCCCAAATCTTTATGGTTTGATCCATACTTCCTGAGACAATTGATCTCATGTCACTTGTTAAAGCTACTGATCTAACGGCATACCCATGACCCTTCAAAGTTCTCGTACAGCTTCCAGTCTGCACATTCCAAATCTTTATGTTATCATCTGAACTTCCTGAGACAATTGATCTCATGTCACTTGTTAAAGCTACTGATACAACGTAATCCCCATGACCCTTCAAAGTTCTCGTACAGCTTCCAGTCTGCACATTCCAAATCTTTATGGTTTGATCTGAACTTCCTGAGACAATTGATCTCATATCACTTGTTAAAGCTACTGATACAACGTAATCCCCATGACCCTTCAAAGTTCTCGTACAGCTTCCAGTCTGCACATCCCAAATCTTTATGGTTTGATCCATACTTCCTGAGACAATTGATCTCATGTCACTTGTTAAAGCTACTGTTTAAACGTAATCCCCATGACCCTTCAAAGTTCTCGTACAGCTTCCAGTCTGCACATTCCAAATCTTTATGTTTTGATCCATACTTCCTGAGACAATTGATCTCATGTCACTTGCTAAAGCTACTGATCTAACAGAATTCCCATGACCCTTCAAAGTTCTCGTACAGCTTCCAGTCTGCACATCCCAAATCTTTATGGTTTGATCCATACTTCCTGAGACAATTGATCTCATGTCACTTGTTAATGCTACTGATCTAACGGCATACCAATGACCCTTCAAAGTTCTCGTACAGCTTCCAGTCTGCACATCCCAAATCTTTATGGTATCATCTGAACTTCCTGAGACAATTGATCTCATGTCACTTGTTAAAGCTACTGATCAAACGTAATCCCCATGACCCTTCAAAGTTCTCGTACAGCTTCCAGTCTGCACATCCCAAATCTTTATGGTATCATCTGAACTTCCTGAGACAATTGATCTCATGTCACTTGTTAAAGCTACTGATCAAACGTAATCCCCATGACCCTTCAAAGTTCTCGTACAGCTTCCAGTCTGCACATTCCAAATCTTTATGGTTTGATCCACTTCCTGAGACAATTGATCTCATGTCACTTGTTAAAGCTACTGATCTAACGGAATCCCCATGACCCTTCAAAGTTCTCGTACAGCTTCCAGTCTGCACATCCCAAATCTTTATGGTTTGATCCATACTTCCTGAGACAATTGATCTCATGTCACTTGTTAAAGCTACTGATCTAACGGCATACCAATGACCCTTCAAAGTTCTCGTACAGCTTCCAGTCTGCACATCCCAAATCTTTATGGTTTGATCTGAACTTCCTGAGACAATTGATCTCATGTCACTTGTTAAAGCTACTGATCAAACGTAATCCCCATGACCCTTCAAAGTTCTCGTACAGCTTCCAGTCTGCACATCCCAAATCTTTATGGTTTGATCCATACTTCCTGAGACAATTGATCTCATGTCACTTGTTAAAGATACTGATCAAACGGCATACCCATGACCCTTCAAAGTTCTCGTACAGCTTCCAGTCTGCACATTCCAAATCTTTATGTTATCATCTGAACTTCCTGAGACAATTGATCTCATGTCACTTGTTAAAGCTACTGATACAACGTAATCCCCATGACCCTTCAAAGTTCTCGTACAGCTTCCAGTCTGCACATCCCAAATCTTTATGGTTTGATCCATACTTCCTGAGACAATTGATCTCATGTCACTTGTTAAAGCTACTGATCTAACGGCATAACCATGACCCTTCAAAGTTCTCGTACAGCTTCCAGTCTGCACATCCCAAATCTTTATGGTTTGATCCAT
>CAMPDV010003738.1:0-43753 GCA_946699065.1 Loxodes magnus
AAGTCTAACTGATTTAAAATTACTTAAAATTAAATTTGAGTCTAACTGATTTAAAATTACTTAGAATTAAATTAAAGTCTAACTATTTTAAAATTACTTAAAATTAAATTAAAGTCTAACTGATTTAAAATTACTTAAAATTAAATTAAAGTCTAACTGATTTAAAATTACTTAAAATTAAATTTGAGTCTAACTGATTTAAAATTACTTAGAATTAAATTAAAGTCTAACTGATTTAAAATTACTTAAAATTAAATTTATGTCTAACTGATTTAAACATACTTTAAATTAAATTTAAGTCTAACTGATTTAAACATACTTAAAATTAAATTTAAGTCTAACTGATTTAAAATTACTTAAAATTAAATTTAAGTCTAACTGTTTTAAAATTACTTAAAATTAAATTTGAGTCTAACTGATTTAAAATTACTTAAAATTAAATTTAAGTCTAACTGATTTAAAATTACTTAAAATTAAATTAAAGTCTAACTGATTTAAAATTACTTAGAATTAAATTAAAGTCTAACTATTTTAAAATTACTTAAAATTAAATTAAAGTCTAACTGATTTAAAATTACTTAAAATTAAATTAAAGTCTAACTGATTTAAAATTACTTAAAATTAAATTTAAGTCTAACTGATTTAAAATTACTTAGAATTAAATTTAAGTCTAACTGATTTAAAATTACTTAAAATTAAATTTATGTCTAACTGATTTAAACATACTTAAAATTAAATTTAAGTCTAACTGATTTAAACATACTTAAAATTAAATTTAAGTCTAACTATTTTAAAATTACTTAAAACTAAATTTAAGTCTAACTATTTTAAAATTACTTAGAATTAAATTAAAGTCTAACTGATTAAAACATACTTAAAATTAAATTTATGTCTAACTGATTTAAACATACTTAAAATTAAATTTAAGTCTAACTGATTTCTACCTACTTAAAATTAAATTTAAGTCTAACTATTTTAAAATTACTTAAAATTAAATTTAAGTCTAACTATTTTAAAATTACTTAGAATTAAATTTAAGTCTAACTATTTTAAAATTACTTAGAATTAAATTAAAGTCTAACTGATTTAAACATACTTAAAATTAAATTTAAGTCTAACTATTTTAAAATTACTTAAAATTAAATTTAAGTCTAACTATTTTAAAATTACTTAAAACTAAATTTAAGTCTAACTATTTTAAAATTACTTAGAATTAAATTAAAGTCTAACTGATTAAAACATACTTAAAATTAAATTTATGTCTAACTGATTTAAACATACTTAAAATTAAATTTAAGTCTAACTGATTTCTACCTACTTAAAATTAAATTTAAGTCTAACTATTTTAAAATTACTTAGAATTAAATTAAAGTCTAACTGATTTAAACATACTTAAAATTAAATTTAAGTCTAACTGATTTAAACATACTTAAAATTAAATTTAAGTCTAACTATTTTAAAATTACTTAAAATTAAATTTAAGTCTAACTATTTTAAAATTACTTAAAATTAAATTTAAGTCTAACTATTTTAAAATTACTTAGAATTAAATTAAAGTCTAACTGATTAAAACATACTTAAAATTAAATTTAAGTCTAACTGATTTAAACATACTTAAAATTAAATTTAAGTCTAACTGATTTCTACCTACTTAAAATTAAATTTAAGTCTAACTATTTTAAAATTACTTAAAATTAAATTTAAGTCTAACTATTTTAAAATTACTTAAAATTAAATTTAAGTCTAACTATTTTAAAATTACTTAGAATTAAATTTATGTCTAACTGATTTAAACATACTTAAAATTAAATTTAAGTCTAACTGATTTAAACATACTTAAAATTAAATTTAAGTCTAACTGATTTCTACCTACTTAAAATTAAATTTAAGTCTAATATTTCTACCTACTTAAAATTAAATTTAAGTCTAACTGATTTAAAATTACTTAAAATTAAATTTAAGTCTAACTGATTTCTACCTACTTAAAATTAAATTTAAGTCTAACTGATTTAAAATTACTTAAAATTAAATTAAAGTCTAACTGATTTAAACATACTTAAAATAAACTTTAAGTCTAACTGATTTAAACATACTTAAAATTAAATTTAAGTCTAACTGATTTAAAATTGCTTAAAATTAAATTAAAGTCTAACTGATTTAAACATACTTAAAATAAACTTTAAGTCTAACTGATTTAAACATACTTAAAATTAAATTAAATTCTAACTGATTTAAAATTACTTAAAATTAAATTTGAGTCTAACTGATTTAAAATTACTTAAAATTAAATTTAAGTCTAACTGATTTAAAATTACTTAAAATTAAATTTAAGTCTAACTGATTTAAACATACTTAAAATTAAATTTAAGTCTAACTGATTTAAAATTACTTAAAATTAAATTTAAGTCTAACTGATTTAAAATTACTTAAAATTAAATTAAAGTCTAACTGATTTAAAATTGCTTAAAATTAAATTAAAGTCTAACTGATTTAAACATACTTAAAATAAACTTTAAGTCTAACTGATTTAAAATTACTTAAAATTAAATTTAAGTCTAACTGATTTAAAATTACTTAAAATTAAATTTAAGTCTAACTGATTTAAAATTACTTAAAATTAAATTTAAGTCTAACTGATTTAAAATTACTTAAAATTAAATTTATGTCTAACTGATTTAAACATACTTAAAATTAAATTTATGTCTAACTATTTTAAAATTACTTAAAATTAAATTTATGTCTAACTATTTTAAAATTACTTAAAATTAAATTTAAGTCTAACTATTTTAAAATTACTTAAAATTAAATTTAAGTCTAACTATTTTAAAATTACTTAAAATAAACTTTAAGTCTAACTGATTTAAACATACTTAAAATTAAATTTAAGTCTAACTGATTTAAAATTACTTAAAATTAAATTAAAGTCTAACTGATTTAAAATTGCTTAAAATTAAATTAAAGTCTAACTGATTTAAACATACTTAAAATTAAATTTAAGTCTAACTGATTTAAAATTACTTAAAATTAAATTTAAGTCTAACTGATTTAAAATTACTTAAAATTAAATTTAAGTCTAACTGATTTAAAATTACTTAAAATTAAATTTATGTCTAACTGATTTAAACATACTTAAAATTAAATTAAATTCTAACTATTTTAAAATTACTTAAAATTAAATTAAAGTCTAACTGATTTAAAATTACTTAAAATAAACTTTAAGTCTAACTGATTTAAAATTACTTAAAATTAAATTTAAGTCTAACTATTTTAAAATTACTTAAAATTAAATTTAAGTCTAACTATTTTAAAATTACTTAAAATTAAATTTAAGTCTAACTATTTTAAAATTACTTAGAATTAAATTAAAGTCTAACTGATTAAAACATACTTAAAATTAAATTTATGTCTAACTGATTTAAACATACTTAAAATTAAATTTAAGTCTAACTGATTTAAACATACTTAAAATTAAATTTAAGTCTAACTATTTTAAAATTACTTAAAATTAAATTTAAGTCTAACTATTTTAAAATTACTTAAAATTAAATTTAAGTCTAACTATTTTAAAATTACTTAGAATTAAATTAAAGTCTAACTGATTAAAACATACTTAAAATTAAATTTAAGTCTAACTGATTTAAACATACTTAAAATTAAATTTAAGTCTAACTGATTTCTACCTACTTAAAATTAAATTTAAGTCTAACTATTTTAAAATTACTTAAAATTAAATTTAAGTCTAACTATTTTAAAATTACTTAAAATTAAATTTAAGTCTAACTATTTTAAAATTACTTAGAATTAAATTTATGTCTAACTGATTTAAACATACTTAAAATTAAATTTAAGTCTAACTGATTTAAACATACTTAAAATTAAATTTAAGTCTAACTGATTTCTACCTACTTAAAATTAAATTTAAGTCTAATATTTCTACCTACTTAAAATTAAATGTAAGTCTAACTGATTTAAAATTACTTAAAATTAAATTTAAGTCTAACTGATTTCTACCTACTTAAAATTAAATTTAAGTCTAACTGATTTAAAATTACTTAAAATTAAATTAAAGTCTAACTGATTTAAACATACTTAAAATAAACTTTAAGTCTAACTGATTTAAACATACTTAAAATTAAATTTAAGTCTAACTGATTTAAAATTGCTTAAAATTAAATTAAAGTCTAACTGATTTAAACATACTTAAAATAAACTTTAAGTCTAACTGATTTAAACATACTTAAAATTAAATTAAATTCTAACTGATTTAAAATTACTTAAAATTAAATTTGAGTCTAACTGATTTAAAATTACTTAAAATTAAATTTAAGTCTAACTGATTTCTACCTACTTAAAATTAAATTTAAGTCTAACTGATTTAAACATACTTAAAATTAAATTAAAGTCTAACTGATTTAAAATTACTTAAAATTAAATTTAAGTCTAACTGATTTAAAATTACTTAAAATTAAATTAAAGTCTAACTGATTTAAAATTGCTTAAAATTAAATTAAAGTCTAACTGATTTAAACATACTTAAAATAAACTTTAAGTCTAACTGATTTAAAATTACTTAAAATTAAATTTAAGTCTAACTGATTTAAAATTACTTAAAATTAAATTAAAGTCTAACTGATTTAAAATTACTTAAAATTAAATTAAAGTCTAACTGATTTAAACATACTTAAAATTAAATTTATGTCTAACTGATTTAAACATACTTAAAATTAAATTTATGTCTAACTATTTTAAAATTACTTAAAATTAAATTTATGTCTAACTATTTTAAAATTACTTAAAATTAAATTTAAGTCTAACTATTTTAAAATTACTTAAAATTAAATTTAAGTCTAACTGATTTCTACCTACTTAAAATTAAATTTAAGTCTAACTGATTTAAAATTACTTAAAATTAAATTTAAGTCTAACTGATTTAAAATTACTTAAAATTAAATTTAAGTCTAACTGATTTAAAATTACTTAAAATTAAATTTATGTCTAACTGATTTAAAATTACTTAAAATTAAATTTAAGTCTAACTATTTTAAAATTACTTAAAATTAAATTTAAGTCTAACTGATTTAAAATTACTTAAAATTAAATTTGAGTCTAACTGATTTAAAATTACTTAAAATTAAATTTAAGTCTAACTGATTTAAAATTACTTAAAATTAAATTAAAGTCTAACTGATTTAAAATTACTTAAAATAAACTTTAAGTCTAACTGATTTAAAATTACTTAAAATTAAATTTAAGTCTAACTGATTTAAAATTACTTAAAATTAAATTAAAGTCTAACTGATTTAAAATTACTTAAAATTAAATTAAAGTCTAACTGATTTAAACATACTTAAAATAAACTTTAAGTCTAACTGATTTAAAATTACTTAAAATTAAATTTAAGTCTAACTGATTTAAAATTACTTAAAATTAAATTTAAGTCTAACTGATTTAAAATTACTTAAAATTAAATTTAAGTCTAACTGATTTAAAATTACTTAAAATTAAATTTAAGTCTAACTGATTTAAACATACTTAAAATTAAATTTAAGTCTAACTGATTTAAAATTACTTAGAATTAAATTAAAGTCTAACTATTTTAAAATTACTTAAAATTAAATTTAAGTCTAACTGATTTAAACATACTTAAAATTAAATTTAAGTCTAACTATTTTAAACATACTTAAAATTAAATTTAAGTCTAACTGATTTAAAATTACTTAAAATTAAATTTAAGTCTAACTATTTTAAAATTACTTAAAATTAAATTTAAGTCTAACTGATTTAAAATTACTTAAAATTAAATTTAAGTCTAACTATTTTAAAATTACTTAAAATTAAATTTAAGTCTAACTGATTTAAACATACTTAAAATTAAATTTAAGTCTAACTATTTTAAAATTACTTAAAATTAAATTTAAGTCTAACTATTTTAAAATTACTTAAAATTAAATTTAAGTCTAACTGATTTAAAATTACTTAAAATTAAATTAAAGTCTAGATGATTTAAACATACTTAAAATTAAATTTAAGTCTAACTGATTTAAACATACTTAAAATTAAATTTAAGTCTAACTGATTTAAAATTACTTAAAATTAAATTAAAGTCTAACTGATTTAAAATTACTTAAAATTAAATTAAAGTCTAACTGATTTAAACATACTTAAAATTAAATTTAAGTCTAACTGATTTAAACATACTTAAAATTAAATTTAAGTCTAACTGATTTCTACCTACTTAAAATTAAATTTAAGTCTAACTGATTTAAACATACTTAAAATTAAATTTATGTCTAACTGATTTAAAATTACTTAAAATTATATTTAAGTCTAACTGATTTAAAATTACTTAAAATTAAATTTAAGTCTAACTGATTTAAAATTACTTAAAATTAAATTTGAGTCTAACTGATTTAAAATTACTTAGAATTAAATTAAAGTCTAACTATTTTAAAATTACTTAAAATTAAATTAAAGTCTAACTGATTTAAAATTACTTAAAATTAAATTTAAGTCTAACTGATTTTAAAATTACTTAAAATTAAATTTAAGTCTAACTGATTTAAAATTACTTAAAATTAAATTTAAGTCTAACTGATTTAAAATTACTTAAAATTAAAAGTCTAACTGATTTAAAATTACTTAAATTAAATTAAAGTCTAACTATTTTAAAATTACTTAAAATTAAATTTATGTCTAACTGATTTAAACATACTTAAAATTAAATTTAAGTCTAACTATTTTAAAATTACTTAAAATTAAATTTAAGTCTAACTGATTTAAAATTACTTAAAATTAAATTTAAGTCTAACTGATTTAAAATTACTTAAAATTAAATTTGAGTCTAACTGATTTAAAATTACTTAGAATTAAATTAAAGTCTAACTATTTTAAAATTACTTAAAATTAAATTAAAGTCTAACTGATTTAAAATTACTTAAAATTAAATTTAAGTCTAACTGATTTAAAATTACTTAAAATTAAATTTAAGTCTAACTGATTTAAACATACTTAAAATTAAATTTAAGTCTAACTGATTTAAAATTACTTAAAATTAAATTAAAGTCTAACTGATTTAAAATTACTTAAAATTAAATTTATGTCTAACTATTTTAAAATTACTTAAAATTAAATTTAAGTCTAACTGATTTCTACCTACTTAAAATTAAATTTAAGTCTAACTGATTTAAAATTACTTAGAATTAAATTAAAGTCTAACTGATTTAAAATTACTTAAAATTAAATTTATGTCTAACTGATTTAAACATACTTTAAATTAAATTTAAGTCTAACTGATTTAAACATACTTAAAATTAAATTTAAGTCTAACTGATTTCTACCTACTTAAAATTAAATTAAAGTCTAACTGATTTAAAATTACTTAAAATTAAATTTGAGTCTAACTGATTTAAAATTACTTAAAATTAAATTTAAGTCTAACTGATTTAAAATTACTTAAAATTAAATTTGAGTCTAACTGATTTAAAATTACTTAAAATTAAATTTAAGTCTAACTGATTTAAAATTACTTAAAATTAAATTTAAGTCTAACTGATTTAAAATTACTTAAAATAAACTTTAAGTCTAACTGATTTAAAATTACTTAAAATTAAATTTATGTCTAACTATTTTAAAATTACTTAAAATTAAATTTAAGTCTAACTGATTTAAAATTACTTAAAATTAAATTAAAGTCTAACTGATTTAAACATACTTAAAATTAAATTTAAGTCTAACTGATTTAAAATTACTTAAAATTAAATTTAAGTCTAACTGATTTAAAATTACTTAAAATTAAATTTAAGTCTAACTATTTTAAAATTACTTAAAATTAAATTTAAGTCTAACTATTTTAAAATTACTTAAAATTAAATTTAAGTCTAACTGATTTCTACCTACTTAAAATTAAATTTAAGTCTAACTGATTTAAAATTACTTAGAATTAAATTAAAGTCTAACTGATTTAAAATTACTTAAAATTAAATTTATGTCTAACTGATTTAAACATACTTTAAATTAAATTTAAGTCTAACTGATTTAAACATACTTAAAATTAAATTTAAGTCTAACTGATTTCTACCTACTTAAAATTAAATTAAAGTCTAACTGATTTAAAATTACTTAAAATTAAATTTGAGTCTAACTGATTTAAAATTACTTAAAATTAAATTTAAGTCTAACTGATTTAAAATTACTTAAAATTAAATTTGAGTCTAACTGATTTAAAATTACTTAAAATTAAATTTAAGTCTAACTGATTTAAAATTACTTAAAATTAAATTAAAGTCTAACTGATTTAAAATTACTTAAAATAAACTTTAAGTCTAACTGATTTAAAATTACTTAAAATTAAATTTAAGTCTAACTATTTTAAAATTACTTAAAATTAAATTTAAGTCTAACTGATTTAAAATTACTTAAAATTAAATTTAAGTCTAACTGATTTAAAATTACTTAAAATTAAATTAAAGTCTAACTGATTTAAAATTACTTAAAATTAAATTAAAGTCTAACTGATTTAAACATACTTAAAATAAACTTTAAGTCTAACTGATTTAAAATTACTTAAAATTAAATTTAAGTCTAACTGATTTAAAATTACTTAAAATTAAATTTAAGTCTAACTGATTTAAACATACTTAAAATAAACTTTAAGTCTAACTGATTTAAACATACTTAAAATTAAATTAAAGTCTAACTGATTTAAAATTACTAAAAATTAAATTTAAGTCTAACTGATTTAAACATACTTAAAATTAAATTTAAGTCTAACTATTTTAAAATTACTTAAAATTAAATTTAAGTCTAACTATTTTAAAATTACTTAAAATTAAATTTAAGTCTAACTATTTTAAAATTACTTAAAATTAAATTTAAGTCTAACTGATTTAAAATTACTTAAAATTAAATTAAAGTCTAGATGATTTAAAATTACTTAAAATTAAATTTAAGTCTAACTGTTTTAAAATTACTTAAAATTAAATTTGAGTCTAACTGATTTAAAATTACTTAAAATTAAATTTAAGTCTAACTGATTTAAAATTACTTAAAATTAAATTAAAGTCTAACTGATTTAAAATTACTTAAAATAAACTTTAAGTCTAACTGATTTAAAATTACTTAAAATTAAATTTAAGTCTAACTATTTTAAAATTACTTAGAATTAAATTAAAGTCTAACTGATTTAAACATACTTAAAATTAAATTTATGTCTAACTGATTTAAAATTACTTAAAATTAAATTTAAGTCTAACTGATTTAAACATACTTAAAATTAAATTTAAGTCTAACTGATTTAAACATACTTAAAATTAAATTAAGTCTAACTGATTTAAAATTACTTAAAATTAAATTTATGTCTAACTGATTTAAACATACTTAAAATTAAATTTAAGTCTAACTGATTTAAACATACTTAAAATTAAATTTAAGTCTAACTGATTTAAACATACTTAAAATTAAATTTAAGTCTAACTATTTTAAAATTACTTAAAATTAAATTTAAGTCTAACTGATTTAAAATTACTTAAAATTAAATTTAAGTCTAACTGATTTAAACATACTTAAAATTAAATTTAAGTCTAACTGATTTAAACATACTTAAAATTAAATTTAAGTCTAACTGATTTAAAATTACTTAAAATTAAATTTAAGTCTAACTGTTTTAAAATTACTTAAAATTAAATTTGAGTCTAACTGATTTAAAATTACTTAAAATTAAATTTAAGTCTAACTGATTTAAAATTACTTAAAATTAAATTTAAGTCTAACTGATTTAAAATTACTTAAAATTAAATTTAAGTCTAACTGATTTAAAATTACTTAAAATTAAATTTGAGTCTAACTGATTTAAAATTACTTAAAATTAAATTTAAGTCTAACTGATTTAAAATTACTTAAAATTAAATTTAAGTCTAACTGATTTCTACCTACTTAAAATTAAATTAAAGTCTAACTGATTTAAAATTACTTAAAATTAAATTTGAGTCTAACTGATTTAAAATTACTTAAAATTAAATTTAAGTCTAACTGATTTAAAATTACTTAAAATTAAATTTGAGTCTAACTGATTTAAAATTACTTAAAATTAAATTAAAGTCTAACTGATTTAAAATTACTTAAAATTAACTTTATGTCTAACTGATTTAAACATACTTAAAATTAAATTAAATTCTAACTATTTTAAAATTACTTAAAATTAAATTAAAGTCTAGATGATTTAAACATACTTAAAATTAACTTTAAGTCTAACTGATTTAAAATTACTTAAAATTAAATTTAAGTCTAACTGATTTAAAATTACTTAAAATTACATTTAAGTCTAACTGATTTTAAAATTACTTAAAATTAAATTTAAGTCTAACTATTTTAAAATTACTTAAAATTAAATTAAAGTCTAGATGATTTAAACATACTTAAAATTAAATTTAAGTCTAACTGATTTAAAATTACTTAAAATTAAATTTAAGTCTAACTGATTTAAAATTACTTAAAATTACATTTAAGTCTAACTGATTTTAAAATTACTTAAAATTAAATTAAAGTCTAAATGATTTAAACATACTTAAAATTAAATTTATGTCTAACTGATTTAAAATTACTTAAAATTAAATTTAAGTCTAACTGATTTAAACATACTTAAAATTAAATTAAATTCTAACTGATTTAAAATTACTTAAAATTAAATTTGAGTCTAACTGATTTAAAATTACTTAAAATTAAATTTAAGTCTAACTGATTTCTACCTACTTAAAATTAAATTAAAGTCTAACTGATTTAAAATTACTTAAAATTAAATTTAAGTCTAACTGATTTTAAAATTACTTAAAATTAAATTTAAGTCTAACTATTTTAAAATTACTTAAAATTAAATTTAAGTCTAACTGATTTAAAATTACTTAAAATTAAATTTAAGTCTAACTGATTTCTACCTACTTAAAATTAAATTAAAGTCTAACTGATTTAAAATTACTTAAAATTAAATTTAAGTCTAACTGATTTAAAATTACTTAAAATTAAATTTAAGTCTAACTGATTTAAAATTACTTAAAATTAAATTAAAGTCTAACTGATTTAAAATTACTTAAAATTAAATTTAAGTCTAACTGATTTAAAATTACTTAAAATTAACTTTAAGTCTAATCTTTTATTTTGCTTAATATACATATTTCTATATTTTAATTTTTTTAGTTTTTTTTTGCATTTACAAATGTTCATTGATAAATGATTTCGAATATCATTAGTGTTTATGTATATTTTTTTTTTTTTATTTTATTTTTTTATTTTTTCATCTTTAAGAATTTGCGTAAATTATTATTTTATTTAAATAATAATTTATCACTTTCACTTTACCTTCACTTTCACTTTTTTTATTTTTTTAATTTTAATATGCTGATTTTTTTTATTTTTATAGTTTGTCTTTTCATTCAAGATTTTATTATTATTTACAATTTTAAAAAAAAATCATTTTTTTCTTTCTAAGTAAAATAGATACTTTCTTCTTAGTTTCTTATTAACCTAAATCACAAAAAAATATTTGCTTTATCTATTATTAGAACATTATATTTTTATTAAAAGTTACCTTATTGATTATTATTTTTCATTAATGTTTAGTTTATTTAATTAGAATTATGTCTATTTTTTTATGAATTTAAAAATATTTGAATTTAAAAGTTTTTTTTAATTTCTATACAAAATCTTTAATAAAAGAATTATTTCTAAAATAGGAAACTATTATCTCTTATATTTGAATATAAATTCTTCTATTTTATATGCTTATAAATTAATATTTCAAGAAGCATTTACAAATTATAGTGAATGCTTATATCACGAAGTTGAAAGAACGTTTTTGTTTTTATTTTAAGTTATATAAAAAGGACTTATAAATTATTTTAAAAATTTATTAACGATATATGAAATTCTAAAACTAGTTTAAGCTTATAAGAAAACTACTTAATTGATATTATTTATACTTTGGAAAATAAAAATTAAAACTAAAAGCTTAAAGATATATTCTTGATTATTATAATTTAACTAATATTCTTGGTAAAACAAAATAATTTTTCAAATATAATTTAATTAAAGATACTTACTTTTTGATTATAGCAATAAAAATTCAATTTCTTTAGAGTTTTAAATATAGTATACCTGCATCCCTAAGTTAAACTTTAGCAATAACTATTATTTATAATAATTAAAATAATTAAGGATTATATAATTTTTTAATTCAGAAGAAGTTTAAGCATAATAAAACAAGGTTGAAAGTCAGCTAAATGAAGTTGTTTTAATATTCAAATTATTCTGTTAACTTAATCATAATTATATCTAAAAAGCAATAAGAGAATTATAACTCTAAAGAAAATAATAGAGCTATATTAATCTATTAAGTAAGCTAAATTTAAAATCGTAAGAGTTACTTTAAAAGATAACAACTAAAAGTTATTTTGCTAAATTTCTTATTTTTATCTAAGTAAAAATAAATAAATTATCAGTTATCCTAAAATAATCTTTACTAAATACCTCTTATGAAATATATCTTAGCTTTACAATTATTTCAATTTTAAGTATTCAATAAATAAAGATAGAATACTTGGCAAACCATATATGAGTTTAATTGAATAAAAGTATTTTAATTAATTAAAATTATACATTCTAGATATTAAAGAATAATTCAAACTTCATAAATTATTAAATAAAAAACTAAATTTTAGAAATAAAATTTAAAATTGCTTCTATAAAGATAAATATAAAAAAGCAAGCTAAATATGCTTTAATTTTAAAATTTACGAATTTTAGAATGAATCTAGTGATTTAAGTAGCCTTACTGTAAGAAAATGCAATCAGTTCACGGTTTTATATTTTTCTTACTTAAACTTTATAATTTACTTTAATTATTCAATAAATTCCTTAATTGTTTATTTAATGAAAAAAATTTAGTATAATTTGAATACTTAGTTTTAAAATTAATCTAAGAATCCTTATTTAATGAAAATTTTTAAACTCTAAATTATTTTATAAAGTTTTTAACTTATTTCGTAATAAATTTAATATATATTTTATTTATATATTTTAACAAATTTAACTATTAAAAATTAAAAAATTGTTAATAATGCATAACTATAATGTATTTTAAATAGATAGAATATCCATTTAAATTTAAAATAAAATACTCTTAAAGAGAAATAGTTAGAATGTTATATAGATAATAATTTTATTTTTAATTATCTAGCAATTTTAGAAATAATAGCATTATTTAATTATTAAACTTATTTTTCTTCATTTATTTAATACTACTATTATAACTAAAAATATTCTTTCCATAGAGTTTCTATAGAAGCTCCATTATCTAAGTTCTTAAGTTAAGTTAATTAATCATAAAGTTTCATTTTATGTTCTTAATAAACAATAGAGGTTTTGCTTATATTATGATACTATTTTATGTAAGTTATTACTTATGCTTGGTAGCTTATTTAATTATTATCATTTTAATGCTCTATTTTTATTAAAAATGACAGCGGTGGGATTTTAACCCACGCCCCAAAAGACTAGCGCCTTAGACCACTCGGTCACACTGTCTGTTATTAATAGGATATTAGTTTCTTTAAATATTCTAACTTAGAAACTAATTAATTATATACAAGGTTACTTATATTTTGTTATTATTATAATAAGCATTCATTCCTTATCTTAAAAACTTAAACCTTTATGCTTATCAAGTTAGTAAATAAATAGTTTAATTAAATAAAATTTTTAATTGATAGCACTTATATCTAAAAGCTATTTTGCTCTAAAAAGTTTGAACATCCTTATATTTTAATTCTTCTTTGAAATTAAATGAATAACCTTAATTAGCTTTTTAAATGCTAATATAATAATATTGCTAATTTAATAATTATTAAGTTTCTTATTCTATTAGAGTATATATCATTAAGCTGCTAAATAGATGTTTTAATAGTTAAATTATTATATAGAAATTACTTCAACTGCTTACTTTTAACGATTCTTAAGAACTAAATTTCAAATTTATTTAATCTTATTAAAGTATTCTATTCATTAATTAAAAATCACTTTAATTTAGAAAGAAAGCCTGTTTCTCTAATTTAAGCAGATACTTCACTAAAATGAAGTTCTAAATATAAGTGTATTAATTAATATAATTAAATTTGTTTAATGTTTAAGTTATATATCTAGATATCTAAAGCTTAAGCTTATTAAATTAATTACTAACTTATTAATAATTATTTAGAGCTTAGTTTATTTTAATATCGCACTATTTCTTAAAATTATAAAATAAATAGACTCTTAAATTATTAATTTCCTTTTCATTTCCTTTTACTTTTAGTTTTTTTAGTTTGATAGATTAAGTTTTTTTATAGTAGAATAAATATAATAAAAGGTTAGAAAGAATTAAAATATAGATATAATATAATATTAAGCTATTAATTATTGAGTTAGGAGATTTATAGCTTTATTATTATATTCTATTTGAAATAAACTATTATGCAATTATTATATCTACTAATAAACATCTAACTAACTTTTAAAATTACATTTAAATATTATTTCAGCTATTACTTTAATAGATTTATAAAAGCAAGATTATTTAACTTTTTACTATAACTAATTATTTTAAAATCTTATAACTATATTATATTCTAATTGTAATAAAATAAATAGTTAATATGATATTTAATAACTTTAAATCTAATTAAATATTAGTTTAATAAAGGATAGATAAATTAAATTATATAATCTTAGTTATATTGTAAATAAAAAATAATAATTATATATTTCTATTAGTTAACTTTATGAGATAAATATCTCTTTCATTTACAAATTATTAGACAATGCTTGCTAGTTATATTTAAGATTTTATTAATTTAAATTTTATCTATAATTAAAGACTTTTCTTAGTTTTATCTAATTTTAGTTTCAAAGTCTATTAAAGTTATCAATGTACCTTATAATGATAATTCTATTGATTAAGGTTTAGAAATAAATCTATTTAATTAAGCATATCATTTATAAATTCTATTTTTTGTAAAAGAGTTATAAACAGATGAAGTGCTTTATCTTATTACAAAAAGTTTATATTAAAAAAGAGATAACCACCATATCATTAATTTAAACCAGATGTTTATTATAAATTGTTTTTATTTAAAAAATAAAGATTATTTTTACATTTTAAGCTATAGAAAATAGATTAAGCAATTTTATAGCTTCTTTTTATTAAGAAAAAATGATTTTTATTCTTAAAGTAAAAATGCTATTATGAAAGATATAATTTCAATGTATCTGAAACATTTCATTAATTTTATTTAAAATTTTAACTTTAATTTTTTCAATGAAAACTCAGATACCTTACATTAATTTTAAAATATAGGAAATACTTTTATTTAATAATCTTTATAAGTTATTCATGAAATATCTATTATAAGATTCATTAATATTTATTTCAACTAATTTGATCATGTCTTATCTTTTATTTAAGTTAAATCTAAATTATAAAATTTAAATTTAAATTATTATTTTAAATATGATTTAATTAAATATTCTGGTTATTGGTATATAATTACTAATATTTTAAATAATTAAAATATTAGTAAAAATTAGGTCTATTTATATATGTGTTTCATGGGAATAAATATATTATACTATTCTTTAATCTATTAGTTAATATTACCTAATAATTTATCATCTAAAATCTTTATATTCCTATTTATTTGTACCATCTATTAAATGCTTATTTCTTCTTCTAATTTATTATGATTTTCATTTAAATTAAAGTTAAAATAAATATATTGCAAACATAACTATAAATGATTAATAAATCTTTTGTTGTCATTTTTTAAATAAATTATTTAACTTTTAGATATAATTTAAAGAAAACTAGGCGTTCTATACCTCTTTCTTAAAATTAAAGTGAATAAAGTGATGAGAATAAAAAATTATAAGATTAAATAGTAATTTAAAAATGTATATTATTCTAAGAATTTGGGGGTGAAATATCTCTATTCACTTATAAAATACCTCTAAAAAATAGTTAACTTTATATATATCTTTTATTTACCAAATATTTGGAAAGATTGTTGTATTATCTACATAGTTTTGAATTTGAATACAATAAAAAAAAGCACTAATATCTAATTTATTTAAATCTAGATTAGATTCTGCTTTAGGTATAAAATATTTGCAAATAGATTATTAATATCTTCTAATTAAAAATGCTTCAAAGTTATTTGCAAAGAATGATGAATCAAAATATTAATTAAAGAGATGTTTAAAGCTTAAAATGATATATGCTTAGAATTAAATATAATTTAGTAAAAGACCTAATGAAGTAGACACTATTATATAATAATTCATAACTCTAGCTTTAGTTGATTGACTATTTTATATTTTATAAAATATAATAATTTCTTAATTTTCTTAGTTAATTTATAATAAATCTTAAAGCTTGTTTATTCCTATTGCTATAATTTATTAATTTAAATCTTTTAAATTATTATTTTGCTTTATAGATTATAATATAATGCATAGTTAAATATACTTTTTGTCTATTTAAGGCTAAAAGGATAAAATATAAGAGTCATTAGATTCTAGAATTAAGTTTAGCTATTCTCTAATTTTTATCTAAATAGGATGATCCTAATTGTATTATAGCTTGATATTTTTAATTTCCCTCTTTTAAACTTAAAATTCTTAAATAAATGTAAAGAGTAGATTTTCTTAATGAGATACATGCTTAAAAGAATTGAATTACATTCTAAATAAAAATGAAGCAATTAAGTAAATAGGTAGTAGTTTCTAAAGGTTAGATAATATTAGATAGCTCTATGAATTATAGGCAACTATAAGTAGCATTGTATATAATAACTAATAATATCTAAATAGTTTAGATATCTGCTTTATATAATGATAGAATTAGCTTTAGAAGTAGATTAGAGTAATTAATAGTAAATTAGATAAATGTATATAATATAACTCTAAGAATTTAATATAAATGCAAGTATATTCAATCAATCATTTCATTATTCTCTTTATTAGAATCTTTAAAACTTAACTTATAACTATTTACTATCTTATAAGCACAAGCTCTTGATTCTAATATCAATGTAAGTACTAATTTTAGAAATTAGGTAGACACTATTAAATTAGTAGTTATAATATTAAATAGATATTAAGCTTTATTTTTATTATCTATTTCCAAAGCTAGTTATATTATACTATTTATTACTTAAATCTAATTATAGTCAGCAATAAATTAAATACTACTATCTTTCTTAGGAATTAAAGGTAGTAACTAAAGAAGCTTGTTAATTATACCAAAGTACCATACTAGCAATATTAAAACAAATCCTACTTACCTTTGCATTATTTCCTTAATTAAAATATAAAGATATTATACTAAGAATAATTAAGGCTAATACTTTTATACTATTAGTTTAATCATAATAGATATAGATTATTAAGATGAAGGCTACTAGCATAATTATTATTAAGTTAAGGTTATTTTGACACTAATATATAAATTAAATATATCAAATGAATAATTATTTTACAAATAAACCAAAGAGTACAAATACTTAAGATATATAGACATTTAGCAAATCTTTAAATTTAAATTATATTCCTTAAGAAATATTTAATTATTAACTTGAGCTTTTATTTAAATTTTTACTTAAAAGATAGGATTTAATTAAAGCAAATTAAGTTCATTGCCTAACTTCTACCTAAAAGAAAATTGAACATGTTAAAGGATCTTTAACTAAACCCTATGTAATTATCGTCATATTTCTGTCTAAATGAATATAATGTCTGAAAAATCCTTCCATACTTACTTTTATCAAGCCTGCTTCTGGATAACTATGAATTTATTATTTGAAGAATTTTTATCGAAAGATTTATACCAAATCTAAGAGTGAACTGAAACTTAATCTGTACAGAAAATTATTTCTTAAACTAAGTACGAATTCGCTTTTCCTGTAGAAAGTTACGCTATTAAAAATGTAGCTTTTTCGATAAATCCGTTATCAGTTCTTAATCCTGCTAGAACTGAAACTTTAGGACCTCCTCCTGAACCTAAACTATCAAAAATAGATCCTGAAAAAGTACCAATCATAACTGATTTTTTGGTGATATATCCTGCATCATATGAGCCTCCATCAATCGAAAACGCTTTATATGGTCTATCATTGCTGTCTAAAGTCAATTTTAAACCTCTACAATCAGCTGGGCTTGAATCTAAGAAAGTTTTGTACAGTTCAACTCATTATCTATCTATTTCCTAATTCAGCAATCTTAATTATTAGAAATAATTTATGAATACCCTACTTCATAAACATTTCCATTTGTATCTCTCATAGATTTGGTACTAAGTCTTTCTTGAGTATAGCTTTACTTTTCCATAAAGAACTTATCTATTCTGTGACTTTGAGAAAAGCCTATAATAGCCAATATCAGTAAGAAGGAAATTTTCATTTATACATGTTAAGTACCAAAGTGAACTTATATGGTTTGGAGTAATTTTAAATAACTACGTAAGCTATTAAAAGAGTTACTTTAAATAATAAAAGAATAATTGAAATTATTTGAAAATTAACTCTATTATTAAATTAAAATATTAAATTGCTTGATAGATAATTAATCTGTAATATTAAGGATCTTTTTTTACTTTAATATCGAAACATTAATTAAATAGCGAAGCATATATCTATCAGTGCATAATAAAGAAATAAAATAAAATAAATATTACTAAGTATTTTCGTAATATCGAAAAGAAACTTTAAAATAATAAATTAAGTTAATAAAATAAAATTTTTGCTTTATTTATTATTTGTTGCCAAATAGCTCTAATAAATTTTAGAGTATAAATATGACCTAATTATCTATTTTTATCTTGCTTATAAACATTTTCTTTATATTTTCACTATTTGATCCTATTTTCTTACTTTCTTTACTTTCCATTCTTCAAAAAGATCTTGAAATTTCAATTTTAGTTGTTAAATTATTATTAATTTTCAATATTTATAACATCATTCTCACAGGAATATAAACCTTTAAAATAATTTAATCAAAGTTTTATCTAAATAGTATTAATAAATTTAGATAAATAAATTTCCCATCTATAACTAAAAATTATTATTATGTTTTAAAAATTTAAAAATAAAATAAATCATTAAGCCAATCACAAGCCTTCCATAATAAATAATTATCACATTTAAAAGTAGCTAAAATATAAAAAAATAAATAAGGAATAAATATAACTTTATGAATTTAATTAATTTAAGCTACCATATATAAGCTTAATATTTATTTATCAATCTGATTATTTATAATTTCTATATTTTAGTTATCTTTATTTATTTAAGTCTATGTACATTTAATTATTTTCTTATGAAAGCTAATCTTAAAACAGATAGTAAATATCGTCTGCTTTATATTATCATTATAATCTTCATATACTTTGTTTCGTAGCTTAAATAAGGTATATAAACAAAATATATTGATTGATAATGGTAGTTGTAAATAAAGCATGCAAGTTAAATTAGATAATTAAGAAAACCAAATAAAATGAATCTTATTTTTATATTTTCTTCCAATATATCTTAAAATAAGTTTAATAATAAATTATTCTAAATTTCTATGCTAAATTTTAGGATTTTAATAATTAAAACAAAATAAATCTATATAAAATGAGAAATTTATATTAATAGATTCAAATAGCATTTTGATATAGTAATAAATGTAGAAATTTATAATTCCGATTTAATTGAAAAAAATCTAAATTTATTATAAAATAACTATGCTTAGTTTTATTGAAAAAGTAATTAAGCAATACAATTAAGAAAATTACTTAAAGATAAAATATAAAGCATACTTAGTAGAATTTTATAAACTACCAAGAAGATTTTTAGAATGATTATAAAGTTAATAAATATTATTATTTGCTTTTTTTTAAATTAATTATTATATGGCTTTATTAGTCTTATATGTTTTTCTTATTTTGTTTAAAATTTTTATTTTCATTCAGTTAAATTAAATTTTCTTTTTTTGTTTAATTTTTTTATCTTTTTTAATCTTATTAAATTATTTTTCTTATTTTTAGAATATCTTATATTTTATTATAGTTTAATAATTTTTTTTATATTTTTCCATTTTTTTAAGTAAATTTTTATTTATTATTTTCCTTTTTATATTTATTAGCATAATTTTTTATCTTTGTTTTATTTTTTCTTTTAATATTAATTAATTTTTTTATTATTTTTTTAAATTATGTCATTTTGAGTTTATTTCCTAGGATGTTTTAATTTCATTAATATAATGAATATTTTTTTCAAATTGTATCTTAGTTTATTTCTTTAATTTTTTTAAATAAATTATATTTTATAGATTTTAATATTATTTGAAGTTTCAAACAAATAAATTTAACTATCTAATTTTAGATAATATATATCATTATTGGGTGATAATGAATAATTTCCAGGTATTAAATAAAAAAATTTTTGTAATTATTTTTTTTTGTAAATTAGGTTTAAGTATACAAGTTTTTTTCAGATGAATAAAGATTTTATATTCTATTTTTTTTAATAATTTACGTTATTTATTAATAAAAAAAATTTTACTTTTGATTATTAAATTCGAAATAATAAGATTTTTTAAAATAATTTAATTTTATATTATAACATATCTTATATATTTTCATTCTTTTAAAATTATAAAAAATTAATTTGTATTTAATTAATATAAGATTTGTTTTTTTATTTATAAAAAAATTTTTAATTATGATTAAAGTATATTTTTATCATAATAGTTTTATTATTTTTTATTTGTTCATTAATAGTCTTATTTTTAAATAATTTTTTATATTAAAATAAAAGTTTTTGTAATTGAATTTATCTCAAAATTTATTTAAATTTTTAAAAAAATGTAAATATATTTTTTTTAATTTTATTTAAAATTTTTAATTTTTTTTTAAAGAAATGAATAATGATATTTAATTTTATTATGTTTGTAAAATTTTAGTGTTCGCGTTTAATATTTTTATCTAATAGTTATCAAGTTTTTTATTTTTCTTATCAAATATATTTTAATCAAAATTATATATTAATTTTGATAAATTCTTATTTTTAATTAATATTTATTCTTTTTCAATTTTATTTTCATTGTAATATATGGTATTTATTGAGATACTTTTTTTAAATTAATTATAAGTAATGGATTTAACCGTCTGTTAGAGTTGTAGCAAAGTCTTTGACTAAAATCAAAGATTACCCAAAATAATAAGTTGTGGTTGCATTTAATGTACTAAATGCTTAAAAACATTTTAAAAAGTGACTGATACAATAAAATGTAAAATTCATAGCATTTAAGTAAATATAGAGGAACAGAATCTGAAGAATTTCGACATAAAAGAGTACTTTAAGTAGGAAATCAATAATTTTGAACAACAAATCAATTTTAAGTAATTGATAAAAGACATATAAAGTGAATTAAGTTCCTAAAAGAACAAAATGACAGGGATCATTAACACGTGCTTAGATTTGTAAAAGATATTTAGTGAAGTAGTAAAGTAAGTCACTTCGATGTAATATCAAAAAGAAATTAAAAATTTTTAGACGAGTTCATTTTATTTCGAGAGCTTCTTAAAAAAAATTAATAAAATTAATGTGAAATTTTGTTAGATAAAGTCCCTTAAGATTGTAACTAGTTAAGAGTATAATCGAAGTATAAATGTTTTAAAAAACTTGGTAAAAGAGGTTGGAGAATTGTAAAACGAGAGTAAGAAAGTAATTGAGTCAAATTCTAATGACAGTAATTAGAATTTCAAAATCATCTAAGAAATTTCATTCAAGGTCTTTTAGGAGATTATGAGTATGAATCCCGAATAAAGATCAAATATGTAAGATTTCGCAGTTGTAATAAGAAAGTTCTTAGATCAATAAAACTCAACTCAAGTAAAACCAGGCAAAAGAAGTGAGACAACCTTAAGAAGAAGTAAAAAAATAAATTTAAGGTCAGCAAGTTTCATAAAAAAGCCAGCCTAAAGTTCCAGAAAAAATAAAAGCAATTTAAATCCCAAAATAACCATTTTAGGAATTCAAAATCGAAAGCATTCAGAATCTTTAAAATATCCTCAATGAATTCCAAAACAAATAAATCGATATGAGTTCCATTTTGAATAATCCATTGAATGTAATCAACTTATGCTAAAAATAAGTGATTCTTTACGATTTAATATAACTAAATTCAGCAAAGAATCAATAATAAATGTTGCAGATCTTGAACATAGCTAAGAATCAACCAAAAATGTAAATAGCAGCTGCAAATGCTATAACAATGTTAAACTTCTTGAACTACAACTTTACGTAATAAAACTTCTCAAACATCGACTTAACAAACTCAGATCTATCGGACACCACATTCACGTCATGTAACTTCTCCAACTCCAATTTAACATCAACCAACCTCAGAAATACTAAGTTCCTTAACTGCGACCTCTCTAATTCCAATCTAGTCTCAATCTCTTCTGAATATCCTCAACATTTTCACTGGACACTCAGACTCAGTCACCTCGGTTGCCATCTCTTCAGATGCCAACTTAATAGTATCTGGATCACTTGACTACTCTAAGACTCTACAACATAGCCTAAGGTACCTGTAAGACCATGAGTGGTCACACAATTATGTATTATCTGTGGCTATATCCAGTGATTCAGAGTTCATCGTATCGGGAAGTTAGATAATACGGTGAGACTTATACAACGTCAAGACAGGTACCTGTAAGACCATGAGTGGTCACACTAGTTATGTATATGCTGTGGCTATATCCAGTGATTCAGAGTTCATCGTATCGGGAAGTGAGATTAGACGGTGAGACTATGGAACGTCAAGACAGGTACCTGTAAGACCATGAGTGGTCACACTAGATTATGTATCATCTGTGGCTATATCCAGTGATTCAGAGTTCATCGTATCGGGAAGTTGAGATTAGACGGTGAGACTATGGGACGTCAAGACAGGTACCTGTAAGACCATGAGTGGTCACACTAGTTCATGTATTATCTGTGGCTATATCTAGTGATTCCACTTAAATCATATCTGGATCGGATGACAAAACTATTCGTTTATGGAACTCAAGAACATAATAATGTACAAAGGTCTTATCGGGTCACATCTCTTAAGTCTTCTCGGTAATATTCTCGAGTAACAACAAGTATATCTTATCTGGATCTTTTGACAAGACAATAAGAATATGAAATATCAATACTGGATAGTGTATCTGTGTACTTATGGGTCATACAGACACAGTTGGTAGTTTATCATTATCTAAGGACAACAATGGTTAGTATCAAGTAATAAAGCATATTATGAATAACTAATCAAAAGACTACAACATTAGAAGATGGAACATAGGAAGGATATTGAATGGAGAATAAACAACTAACTAATAATAGGTAAGTTCAAATTTAGCACACCACATTTATATAGACTGACTGGAACAAAGTATATGCTGACTATGGTTTAAGCTTTAAGAATTGCGTAATGACTAATACTATTATGAGTGTGGAGGACAGATAGAGACACATCAAGGTGATCTATTCGATTTTAAACTATTTAAACTATTTAAATTATTTAAACTATTTAATTTTTTTACATTTAAGAATTTAAAATTTTCTAAGTCTTTATTCTAATTAAGTTTGTTCTTAATATTATTATTCTAAGTAAAAAAAGAAAATTTTTAAAGTTCGTAATTTTTCATAAGTTTTTTTTTTCTGAACTTAATTATTTTTATTAATATTTTTTTTAATTTAATTTTAAAATCAAGTGTTAGAGTAACTAATAATTTTCTAGAGTTAGGAAAATTTGCAAAGTATGTACTAAAGTAAAGAAGTTTTATTTTTTCTAGTGTTAGAAAAGTTTTTGAAGTATGTACTAAAGTAAAAAAATATAAATGTTCTAGTGTTTAAAAATTTTGAGGTATGTACTGGATTTAAAAAATTTTAAATATATCTGGTGTTCGAAAAATTTTCGAGGTATGTACTAGAGTGAAAATATTTACATTTTTCCTGCGTTGGAAAAATTTTTGAAGTATGTTCTCAGCTAAAAAATTATAAATTTTCAAGTGTTAGGAAAATTTTTGAGTTATGTACTAGAGCTAAAAATTTTTTAATTTTATATTATAGTCTTAGAATGTTTTAGAGTTACGTGTTAGTGCAAAGTTTTTTTTTTAATTTGTTATAAAATTTAATTACGTTTGTTATTATTTTTAAGTTGCACAATATAATTTTCTGATAGGAAAAATGTAAAATACTGCATTTGAAAGCGCAGCAGATTAAATTAGCATGAGTTAGAAGCCCTGAAATCGTGAAAAACGTCAAAGCCTTTTTTTGCTCAGCGTTTTACACTATAGGGCTGCGTTGGGACGGAACAAGTTGGGGGATTTCGGGATTAGTAGAGGGTCAGAAAGGAATAAATTTTTTTGAGAAAAATTTTTCAAAATAAAAAGGTTTTTGAAAAAATTGGAATAAAAAATTTGAGACTATTTTTTTGATTTTGATTTTGATTTTGAAAATTTTTGATATTGGTTTTGAAAACTTTTGATTTTGGTTTTGAAAATTTTCGATTTTGGTTTGAAAATTGTTGAATTGGGATTCGAAAGTTTCGATATTGGATTTGAAAACTTTAAATTTTGTATTTTGGTTTTGAAGATTTAAGTTTTTGTTTTGTAAGTTTTTGTTTTTTTGTTTAAAAATTTTCGATTTAGGTGCATGATAAAAATTTTTAGAATTGGGTTTTGATTTTTTTTGATTTTTAGAGCTAAATGAAAGGCGAATAAGAGTATTTAAAGCATTAAATCGTGAAAAATTTAATTTTGTTTTTTTGCTCAGCTTTTTACACTGCAAGACTTTTTTCGGACGGAACAAACTGGGGGAAATCGGGATAGATAAAGGTCAGAAAGGAACAAATTTTCTGAAAAAAGTTTCAAAATATAAAAAAGTTTTGAGAAAAAATGGGATTAAAAAAGATGAAGGATATAATTTTTGATTTCGGTTTCGAAATGTTTTGATTTTGGGTTGTGCTAATTTTTTTTTGAATTGGGTTGTGATAATTTTTTTGATTTTTGGGTAATGAAAATTTTTTGCTATTTAGAGTTAATAAAAGTAGAAAAAGATCTTGAAATACAAAAAAAAAAAAAAATCTACTAAGAAGAAATATTTCAAAAATAATGATAAAATAAAAATATGCAAAAAAAAGTAAGAAATGATAATTAAAAGATGGTGGGAGCTGAGATTAACCTTCTGAATCATACTTTATGGTTTTATGGATAGGAACAAGTTCATTTAATGAAGTGAGAAAGCCCCTGGAAAAAGTCAAACATTGCAAGGGAACGCCTTCCTCTTGATTATCAACTCCGGTAGGAGCTTGAAGTCAGGCTGCCAATAGTGATGGAGCACCCTGGCAGCTGCTATTTGAAAGCAACAGAATATCCACGAAATCCCATGAAGGCTGTGTTGAGATCGTAAAATGAAAAAATATGCAGTCAGAAACTCATTAAGCTTAAAAATATATAATAAGAAAAAAAAAATATTTTTTTTTCGCAAAATGAATAAAAGGAAAATAATAATTAAAAGTAACTTTTTATTAAAAAAATGAAAATTATAATAAAAAAGCAAGTATAAAAATAAGATCATATTCACAGTAGATCTAAAAAAAAAAAAAATGAAATGTTGAAAAAAAGAGATGATTTAAGTATTTACATTAGTGAAGAAGTAAAGTGAGTAAAGAAAAAAGAATTTCAGCCTCGATGAATTACAAGAAATTAGAGATAAAAAAAAGTTAAAAGAATTTATAAAAGTGAGGATATAAAGTAAGAAAAGAAGAAAGAATTAAGCTTTTAGAATTACTTTAATTAGAAATAAAAAGAAGTTAAAAGAATTATAAAGTAAAGAAGTAAAGTAAGAAAAGAAGAAAGAAATTCAGCTTTATGAATTACTATAACTTAGAGATAAAAAGAAGTTATAAGAATTTATAAAAGTTTGAAGTAACGAAAAAAGAAAAAAGAATTTCAGCTTTAGAAGTAACTTAGAGATAAAAAGAAGTTAAAAAAAATTTATAAAAGTGAAGAAATAAAAAGAAAAGAAGAATTTCAGTTTTAAGGAGTATGCTTTGAAAGAAAAGATATCAGTATTTTGAAAAGTGATGAAGTAGAAAAGCAAGTAAAAGAGTTTGAAGATCATAATTGAAAGTAATAATAGAAAATGAGAAAGAGAGATGAGATTTCAAAGAAAAGTGAAGTAGAAAAGCAAGTAAAAGAGTTTGAAGATCATAATTGAAAGTAATAATAGAAAATGAGAAAGAGAGATGAGATTTCAAAGAAAAGTGAAGTAGAAAAGCAAGTAAAAGAGTTTGAAGATCATAATTGAAAGTAATAATAGAAAATGAGAAAGAGAGATGAGATTTCAAAGAAAAGTGAAGTAGAAAAGCAAGTAAAAGAGTTTGAAGATCATAATTGAAAGTAATAATAGAAAATGAGAAAGAGAGATGAGATTTCAAAGAAAAGTGAAGTAGAAAAGCAAGTAAAAGAGTTTGAAGATCATAATTGAAAGTAATAATAGAAAATGAGAAAGAGAGATGAGATTTCAAAGAAAAGTGAAGTAGAAAAGCAAGTAAAAGAGTTTGAAGATCATAATTGAAAGTAATAATAGAAAATGAGAAAGAGAGATGAGATTTCAAAGAAAAGTGAAGTAGAAAAGCAAGTAAAAGAGTTTGAAGATCATAATTGAAAGTAATAATAGAAAATGAGAAAGAGAGATGAGATTTCAAAGAAAAGTGAAGTAGAAAAGCAAGTAAAAGAGTTTGAAGATCATAATTGAAAGTAATAATAGAAAATGAGAAAGAGAGATGAGATTTCTAGAAAAGTGAAGTAGAAAAGCAAGTAAAAGAGTTTGAAGATCATAATTGAAAGTAATAATAGAAAATGAGAAAGAGAGATGAGATTTCTAGAAAAGTGAAGTAGAAAAGCAAGTAAAAGAGTTTGAAGATCATAATTGAAAGTAATAATAGAAAATGAGAAAGAGAGATGAGATTTCAAAGAAAAGTGAAGTAGAAAAGCAAGTAAAAGAGTTTGAAGATCATAATTGAAAGTAATAATAGAAAATGAGAAAGAGAGATGAGATTTCAAAGAAAAGTGAAGTAGAAAAGCAAGTAAAAGAGTTTGAAGATCATAATTGAAAGTAATAATAGAAAATGAGAAAGAGAGATGAGATTTCAAAGAAAAGTGAAGTAGAAAAGCAAGTAAAAGAGTTTGAAGATCATAATTGAAAGTAATAATAGAAAATGAGAAAGAGAGATGAGATTTCAAAGAAAAGTGAAGTAGAAAAGCAAGTAAAAGAGTTTGAAGATCATAATTGAAAGTAATAATAGAAAATGAGAAAGAGAGATGAGATTTCAAAGAAAAGTGAAGTAGAAAAGCAAGTAAAAGAGTTTGAAGATCATAATTGAAAGTAATAATAGAAAATGAGAAAGAGAGATGAGATTTCTAGAAAAGTGAAGTAGAAAAGCAAGTAAAAGAGTTGGAAGATCATAATTGAAAGTAATAATAGAAAATGAGAAAGAGAGATGAGATTTCTAGAAAAGTGAAGTAGAAAAGCAAGTAAAAGAGTTTGAAGATCATAATTGAAAGTAATAATAGAAAATGAGAAAGAGAGATGAGATTTCAAAGAAAAGTGAAGTAGAAAAGCAAGTAAAAGAGTTGGAAGATCATAATTGAAAGTAATAATAGAAAATGAGAAAGAGAGATGAGATTTCAAAGAAAAGTGAAGTAGAAAAGCAAGTAAAAGAGTTGGAAGATCATAATTGAAAGTAATAATAGAAAATGAGAAAGAGAGATGAGATTTCAAAGAAAAGTGAAGTAGAAAAGCAAGTAAAAGAGTTGGAAGATCATAATTGAAAGTAATAATAGAAAATGAGAAAGAGAGATGAGATTTCAAAGAAAAGTGAAGTAGAAAAGCAAGTAAAAGAGTTTGAAGATCATAATTGAAAGTAATAATAGAAAATGAGAAAGAGAGATGAGATTTCTAGAAAAGTGAAGTAGAAAAGCAAGTAAAAGAGTTTGAAGATCATAATTGAAAGTAATAATAGAAAATGAGAAAGAGAGATGAGATTTCTAGAAAAGTGAAGTAGAAAAGCAAGTAAAAGAGTTTGAAGATCATAATTGAAAGTAATAATAGAAAATGAGAAAGAGAGATGAGATTTCAAAGAAAAGTGAAGTAGAAAAGCAAGTAAAAGAGTTTGAAGATCATAATTGAAAGTAATAATAGAAAATGAGAAAGAGAGATGAGATTTCTAGAAAAGTGAAGTAGAAAAGCAAGTAAAAGAGTTGGAAGATCATAATTGAAAGTAATAATAGAAAATGAGAAAGAGAGATGAGATTTCAAAGAAAAGTGAAGTAGAAAAGCAAGTAAAAGAGTTTGAAGATCATAATTGAAAGTAATAATAGAAAATGAGAAAGAGAGATGAGATTTCTAGAAAAGTGAAGTAGAAAAGCAAGTAAAAGAGTTGGAAGATCATAATTGAAAGTAATAATAGAAAATGAGAAAGAGAGATGAGATTTCAAAGAAAAGTGAAGTAGAAAAGCAAGTAAAAGAGTTGGAAGATCATAATTGAAAGTAATAATAGAAAATGAGAAAGAGAGATGAGATTTCAAAGAAAAGTGAAGTAGAAAAGCAAGTAAAAGAGTTGGAAGATCATAATTGAAAGTAATAATAGAAAATGAGAAAGAGAGATGAGATTTCTAGAAAAGTGAAGTAGAAAAGCAAGTAAAAGAGTTTGAAGATCATAATTGAAAGTAATAATAGAAAATGAGAAAGAGAGATGAGATTTCAAAGAAAAGTGAAGTAGAAAAGCAAGTAAAAGAGTTGGAAGATCATAATTGAAAGTAATAATAGAAAATGAGAAAGAGAGATGAGATTTCTAGAAAAGTGAAGTAGAAAAGCAAGTAAAAGAGTTTGAAGATCATAATTGAAAGTAATAATAGAAAATGAGAAAGAGAGATGAGATTTCAAAGAAAAGTGAAGTAGAAAAGCAAGTAAAAGAGTTTGAAGATCATAATTGAAAGTAATAATAGAAAATGAGAAAGAGAGATGAGATTTCAAAGAAAAGTGAAGTAGAAAAGCAAGTAAAAGAGTTTGAAGATCATAATTGAAAGTAATAATAGAAAATGAGAAAGAGAGATGAGATTTCTAGAAAAGTGAAGTAGAAAAGCAAGTAAAAGAGTTGGAAGATCATAATTGAAAGTAATAATAGAAAATGAGAAAGAGAGATGAGATTTCAAAGAAAAGTGAAGTAGAAAAGCAAGTAAAAGAGTTTGAAGATCATAATTGAAAGTAATAATAGAAAATGAGAAAGAGAGATGAGATTTCTAGAAAAGTGAAGTAGAAAAGCAAGTAAAAGAGTTGGAAGATCATAATTGAAAGTAATAATAGAAAATGAGAAAGAGAGATGAGATTTCAAAGAAAAGTGAAGTAGAAAAGCAAGTAAAAGAGTTTGAAGATCATAATTGAAAGTAATAATAGAAAATGAGAAAGAGAGATGAGATTTCTAGAAAAGTGAAGTAGAAAAGCAAGTAAAAGAGTTTGAAGATCATAATTGAAAGTAATAATAGAAAATGAGAAAGAGAGATGAGATTTCTAGAAAAGTGAAGTAGAAAAGCAAGTAAAAGAGTTTGAAGATCATAATTGAAAGTAATAATAGAAAATGAGAAAGAGAGATGAGATTTCAAAGAAAAGTGAAGTAGAAAAGCAAGTAAAAGAGTTTGAAGATCATAATTGAAAGTAATAATAGAAAATGAGAAAGAGAGATGAGATTTCAAAGAAAAGTGAAGTAGAAAAGCAAGTAAAAGAGTTTGAAGATCATAATTGAAAGTAATAATAGAAAATGAGAAAGAGAGATGAGATTTCAAAGAAAAGTGAAGTAGAAAAGCAAGTAAAAGAGTTTGAAGATCATAATTGAAAGTAATAATAGAAAATGAGAAAGAGAGATGAGATTTCAAAGAAAAGTGAAGTAGAAAAGCAAGTAAAAGAGTTTGAAGATCATAATTGAAAGTAATAATAGAAAATGAGAAAGAGAGATGAGATTTCTAGAAAAGTGAAGTAGAAAAGCAAGTAAAAGAGTTTGAAGATCATAATTGAAAGTAATAATAGAAAATGAGAAAGAGAGATGAGATTTCAAAGAAAAGTGAAGTAGAAAAGCAAGTAAAAGAGTTTGAAGATCATAATTGAAAGTAATAATAGAAAATGAGAAAGAGAGATGAGATTTCAAAGAAAAGTGAAGTAGAAAAGCAAGTAAAAGAGTTTGAAGATCATAATTGAAAGTAATAATAGAAAATGAGAAAGAGAGATGAGATTTCAAAGAAAAGTGAAGTAGAAAAGCAAGTAAAAGAGTTGGAAGATCATAATTGAAAGTAATAATAGAAAATGAGAAAGAGAGATGAGATTTCAAAGAAAAGTGAAGTAGAAAAGCAAGTAAAAGAGTTTGAAGATCATAATTGAAAGTAATAATAGAAAATGAGAAAGAGAGATGAGATTTCAAAGAAAAGTGAAGTAGAAAAGCAAGTAAAAGAGTTTGAAGATCATAATTGAAAGTAATAATAGAAAATGAGAAAGAGAGATGAGATTTCTAGAAAAGTGAAGTAGAAAAGCAAGTAAAAGAGTTTGAAGATCATAATTGAAAGTAATAATAGAAAATGAGAAAGAGAGATGAGATTTCAAAGAAAAGTGAAGTAGAAAAGCAAGTAAAAGAGTTTGAAGATCATAATTGAAAGTAATAATAGAAAATGAGAAAGAGAGATGAGATTTCTAGAAAAGTGAAGTAGAAAAGCAAGTAAAAGAGTTTGAAGATCATAATTGAAAGTAATAATAGAAAATGAGAAAGAGAGATGAGATTTCAAAGAAAAGTGAAGTAGAAAAGCAAGTAAAAGAGTTTGAAGATCATAATTGAAAGTAATAATAGAAAATGAGAAAGAGAGATGAGATTTCAAAGAAAAGTGAAGTAGAAAAGCAAGTAAAAGAGTTGGAAGATCATAATTGAAAGTAATAATAGAAAATGAGAAAGAGAGATGAGATTTCAAAGAAAAGTGAAGTAGAAAAGCAAGTAAAAGAGTTTGAAGATCATAATTGAAAGTAATAATAGAAAATGAGAAAGAGAGATGAGATTTCTAGAAAAGTGAAGTAGAAAAGCAAGTAAAAGAGTTGGAAGATCATAATTGAAAGTAATAATAGAAAATGAGAAAGAGAGATGAGATTTCTAGAAAAGTGAAGTAGAAAAGCAAGTAAAAGAGTTTGAAGATCATAATTGAAAGTAATAATAGAAAATGAGAAAGAGAGATGAGATTTCTAGAAAAGTGAAGTAGAAAAGCAAGTAAAAGAGTTGGAAGATCATAATTGAAAGTAATAATAGAAAATGAGAAAGAGAGATGAGATTTCTAGAAAAGTGAAGTAGAAAAGCAAGTAAAAGAATTTGAAGATCATAATTGAAAGTAATAATAGAAAATGAGAAAGAGAGATGAGATTTCAAAGAAAAGTGAAGTAGAAAAGCAAGTAAAAGAGTTTGAAGATCATAATTGAAAGTAATAATAGAAAATGAGAAAGAGAGATGAGATTTCTAGAAAAGTGAAGTAGAAAAGCAAGTAAAAGAGTTTGAAGATCATAATTGAAAGTAATAATAGAAAATGAGAAAGAGAGATGAGATTTCTAGAAAAGTGAAGTAGAAAAGCAAGTAAAAGAGTTTGAAGATCATAATTGAAAGTAATAATAGAAAATGAGAAAGAGAGATGAGATTTCTAGAAAAGTGAAGTAGAAAAGCAAGTAAAAGAGTTTGAAGATCATAATTGAAAGTAATAATAGAAAATGAGAAAGAGAGATGAGGTTTCTAGAAAAGTGAAGTAGAAAAGCAAGTAAAAGAGTTGGAAGATCATAATTGAAAGTAATAATAGAAAATGAGAAAGAGAGATGAGATTTCAAAGAAAAGTGAAGTAGAAAAGCAAGTAAAAGAGTTGGAAGATCATAATTGAAAGTAATAATAGAAAATGAGAAAGAGAGATGAGATTTCAAAGAAAAGTGAAGTAGAAAAGCAAGTAAAAGAGTTGGAAGATCATAATTGAAAGTAATAATAGAAAATGAGAAAGAGAGATGAGATTTCAAAGAAAAGTGAAGTAGAAAAGCAAGTAAAAGAGTTGGAAGATCATAATTGAAAGTAATAATAGAAAATGAGAAAGAGAGATGAGATTTCTAGAAAAGTGAAGTAGAAAAGCAAGTAAAAGAGTTTGAAGATCATAATTGAAAGTAATAATAGAAAATGAGAAAGAGAGATGAGATTTCAAAGAAAAGTGAAGTAGAAAAGCAAGTAAAAGAGTTGGAAGATCATAATTGAAAGTAATAATAGAAAATGAGAAAGAGAGATGAGGTTTCTAGAAAAGTGAAGTAGAAAAGCAAGTAAAAGAGTTGGAAGATCATAATTGAAAGTAATAATAGAAAATGAGAAAGAGAGATGAGATTTCTAGAAAAGTGAAGTAGAAAAGCAAGTAAAAGAGTTGGAAGATCATAATTGAAAGTAATAATAGAAAATGAGAAAGAGAGATGAGATTTCAAAGAAAAGTGAAGTAGAAAAGCAAGTAAAAGAGTTGGAAGATCATAATTGAAAGTAATAATAGAAAATGAGAAAGAGAGATGAGATTTCTAGAAAAGTGAAGTAGAAAAGCAAGTAAAAGAGTTTGAAGATCATAATTGAAAGTAATAATAGAAAATGAGAAAGAGAGATGAGATTTCAAAGAAAAGTGAAGTAGAAAAGCAAGTAAAAGAGTTGGAAGATCATAATTGAAAGTAATAATAGAAAATGAGAAAGAGAGATGAGATTTCTAGAAAAGTGAAGTAGAAAAGAGAGTAAAAGAGTTGGAAGATCATAATTGAAAGTAATAATAGAAAATGAGAAAGAGAGATGAGATTTCAAAGAAAAGTGAAGTAGAAAAGCAAGTAAAAGAGTTTGAAGATCATAATTGAAAGTAATAATAGAAAATGAGAAAGAGAGATGAGATTTCAAAGAAAAGTGAAGTAGAAAAGCAAGTAAAAGAGTTTGAAGATCATAATTGAAAGTAATAATAGAAAATGAGAAAGAGAGATGAGATTTCTAGAAAAGTGAAGTAGAAAAGCAAGTAAAAGAGTTGGAAGATCATAATTGAAAGTAATAATAGAAAATGAGAAAGAGAGATGAGATTTCTAGAAAAGTGAAGTAGAAAAGCAAGTAAAAGAGTTTGAAGATCATAATTGAAAGTAATAATAGAAAATGAGAAAGAGAGATGAGATTTCTAGAAAAGTGAAGTAGAAAAGCAAGTAAAAGAGTTGGAAGATCATAATTGAAAGTAATAATAGAAAATGAGAAAGAGAGATGAGATTTCTAGAAAAGTGAAGTAGAAAAGCAAGTAAAAGAATTTGAAGATCATAATTGAAAGTAATAATAGAAAATGAGAAAGAGAGATGAGATTTCAAAGAAAAGTGAAGTAGAAAAGCAAGTAAAAGAGTTTGAAGATCATAATTGAAAGTAATAATAGAAAATGAGAAAGAGAGATGAGATTTCAAAGAAAAGTGAAGTAGAAAAGCAAGTAAAAGAGTTGGAAGATCATAATTGAAAGTAATAATAGAAAATGAGAAAGAGAGATGAGATTTCTAGAAAAGTGAAGTAGAAAAGCAAGTAAAAGAGTTTGAAGATCATAATTGAAAGTAATAATAGAAAATGAGAAAGAGAGATGAGATTTCAAAGAAAAGTGAAGTAGAAAAGCAAGTAAAAGAGTTGGAAGATCATAATTGAAAGTAATAATAGAAAATGAGAAAGAGAGATGAGATTTCAAAGAAAAGTGAAGTAGAAAAGCAAGTAAAAGAGTTGGAAGATCATAATTGAAAGTAATAATAGAAAATGAGAAAGAGAGATGAGATTTCTAGAAAAGTGAAGTAGAAAAGCAAGTAAAAGAGTTGGAAGATCATAATTGAAAGTAATAATAGAAAATGAGAAAGAGAGATGAGATTTCTAGAAAAGTGAAGTAGAAAAGCAAGTAAAAGAGTTTGAAGATCATAATTGAAAGTAATAATAGAAAATGAGAAAGAGAGATGAGATTTCAAAGAAAAGTGAAGTAGAAAAGCAAGTAAAAGAGTTTGAAGATCATAATTGAAAGTAATAATAGAAAATGAGAAAGAGAGATGAGATTTCTAGAAAAGTGAAGTAGAAAAGCAAGTAAAAGAGTTGGAAGATCATAATTGAAAGTAATAATAGAAAATGAGAAAGAGAGATGAGATTTCAAAGAAAAGTGAAGTAGAAAAGCAAGTAAAAGAGTTGGAAGATCATAATTGAAAGTAATAATAGAAAATGAGAAAGAGAGATGAGATTTCAAAGAAAAGTGAAGTAGAAAAGCAAGTAAAAGAGTTGGAAGATCATAATTGAAAGTAATAATAGAAAATGAGAAAGAGAGATGAGATTTCTAGAAAAGTGAAGTAGAAAAGCAAGTAAAAGAGTTGGAAGATCATAATTGAAAGTAATAATAGAAAATGAGAAAGAGAGATGAGATTTCTAGAAAAGTGAAGTAGAAAAGCAAGTAAAAGAGTTGGAAGATCATAATTGAAAGTAATAATAGAAAATGAGAAAGAGAGATGAGATTTCAAAGAAAAGTGAAGTAGAAAAGCAAGTAAAAGAGTTTGAAGATCATAATTGAAAGTAATAATAGAAAATGAGAAAGAGAGATGAGATTTCAAAGAAAAGTGAAGTAGAAAAGCAAGTAAAAGAGTTGGAAGATCATAATTGAAAGTAATAATAGAAAATGAGAAAGAGAGATGAGATTTCAAAGAAAAGTGAAGTAGAAAAGCAAGTAAAAGAGTTGGAAGATCATAATTGAAAGTAATAATAGAAAATGAGAAAGAGAGATGAGATTTCAAAGAAAAGTGAAGTAGAAAAGCAAGTAAAAGAGTTTGAAGATCATAATTGAAAGTAATAATAGAAAATGAGAAAGAGAGATGAGATTTCAAAGAAAAGTGAAGTAGAAAAGCAAGTAAAAGAGTTGGAAGATCATAATTGAAAGTAATAATAGAAAATGAGAAAGAGAGATGAGATTTCAAAGAAAAGTGAAGTAGAAAAGCAAGTAAAAGAGTTTGAAGATCATAATTGAAAGTAATAATAGAAAATGAGAAAGAGAGATGAGATTTCAAAGAAAAGTGAAGTAGAAAAGCAAGTAAAAGAGTTGGAAGATCATAATTGAAAGTAATAATAGAAAATGAGAAAGAGAGATGAGATTTCTAGAAAAGTGAAGTAGAAAAGCAAGTAAAAGAGTTGGAAGATCATAATTGAAAGTAATAATAGAAAATGAGAAAGAGAGATGAGATTTCAAAGAAAAGTGAAGTAGAAAAGCAAGTAAAAGAGTTTGAAGATCATAATTGAAAGTAATAATAGAAAATGAGAAAGAGAGATGAGATTTCAAAGAAAAGTGAAGTAGAAAAGCAAGTAAAAGAGTTTGAAGATCATAATTGAAAGTAATAATAGAAAATGAGAAAGAGAGATGAGATTTCTAGAAAAGTGAAGTAGAAAAGCAAGTAAAAGAGTTGGAAGATCATAATTGAAAGTAATAATAGAAAATGAGAAAGAGAGATGAGATTTCTAGAAAAGTGAAGTAGAAAAGCAAGTAAAAGAGTTGGAAGATCATAATTGAAAGTAATAATAGAAAATGAGAAAGAGAGATGAGATTTCTAGAAAAGTGAAGTAGAAAAGCAAGTAAAAGAATTTGAAGATCATAATTGAAAGTAATAATAGAAAATGAGAAAGAGAGATGAGATTTCAAAGAAAAGTGAAGTAGAAAAGCAAGTAAAAGAGTTTGAAGATCATAATTGAAAGTAATAATAGAAAATGAGAAAGAGAGATGAGATTTCTAGAAAAGTGAAGTAGAAAAGCAAGTAAAAGAGTTTGAAGATCATAATTGAAAGTAATAATAGAAAATGAGAAAGAGAGATGAGATTTCTAGAAAAGTGAAGTAGAAAAGCAAGTAAAAGAGTTTGAAGATCATAATTGAAAGTAATAATAGAAAATGAGAAAGAGAGATGAGATTTCAAAGAAAAGTGAAGTAGAAAAGCAAGTAAAAGAGTTTGAAGATCATAATTGAAAGTAATAATAGAAAATGAGAAAGAGAGATGAGATTTCTAGAAAAGTGAAGTAGAAAAGCAAGTAAAAGAGTTGGAAGATCATAATTGAAAGTAATAATAGAAAATGAGAAAGAGAGATGAGATTTCAAAGAAAAGTGAAGTAGAAAAGCAAGTAAAAGAGTTTGAAGATCATAATTGAAAGTAATAATAGAAAATGAGAAAGAGAGATGAGATTTCAAAGAAAAGTGAAGTAGAAAAGCAAGTAAAAGAGTTTGAAGATCATAATTGAAAGTAATAATAGAAAATGAGAAAGAGAGATGAGATTTCTAGAAAAGTGAAGTAGAAAAGCAAGTAAAAGAGATGAGCAAGTAAAAGAGTTTGAAGATCATAATTGAAAGTAATAATAGAAAATGAGAAAGAGAGATGAGATTTCAAAGAAAAGTGAAGTAGAAAAGCAAGTAAAAGAGTTGGAAGATCATAATTGAAAGTAATAATAGAAAATGAGAAAGAGAGATGAGATTTCAAAGAAAAGTGAAGTAGAAAAGCAAGTAAAAGAGTTGGAAGATCATAATTGAAAGTAATAATAGAAAATGAGAAAGAGAGATGAGATTTCAAAGAAAAGTGAAGTAGAAAAGCAAGTAAAAGAGTTGGAAGATCATAATTGAAAGTAATAATAGAAAATGAGAAAGAGAGATGAGATTTCAAAGAAAAGTGAAGTAGAAAAGCAAGTAAAAGAGTTTGAAGATCATAATTGAAAGTAATAATAGAAAATGAGAAAGAGAGATGAGATTTCAAAGAAAAGTGAAGTAGAAAAGCAAGTAAAAGAGTTGGAAGATCATAATTGAAAGTAATAATAGAAAATGAGAAAGAGAGATGAGATTTCAAAGAAAAGTGAAGTAGAAAAGCAAGTAAAAGAGTTGGAAGATCATAATTGAAAGTAATAATAGAAAATGAGAAAGAGAGATGAGATTTCTAGAAAAGTGAAGTAGAAAAGCAAGTAAAAGAGTTTGAAGATCATAATTGAAAGTAATAATAGAAAATGAGAAAGAGAGATGAGATTTCTAGAAAAGTGAAGTAGAAAAGCAAGTAAAAGAGTTGGAAGATCATAATTGAAAGTAATAATAGAAAATGAGAAAGAGAGATGAGATTTCAAAGAAAAGTGAAGTAGAAAAGCAAGTAAAAGAGTTTGAAGATCATAATTGAAAGTAATAATAGAAAATGAGAAAGAGAGATGAGATTTCAAAGAAAAGTGAAGTAGAAAAGCAAGTAAAAGAGTTTGAAGATCATAATTGAAAGTAATAATAGAAAATGAGAAAGAGAGATGAGATTTCTAGAAAAGTGAAGTAGAAAAGCAAGTAAAAGAGTTGGAAGATCATAATTGAAAGTAATAATAGAAAATGAGAAAGAGAGATGAGATTTCTAGAAAAGTGAAGTAGAAAAGCAAGTAAAAGAGTTGGAAGATCATAATTGAAAGTAATAATAGAAAATGAGAAAGAGAGATGAGATTTCAAAGAAAAGTGAAGTAGAAAAGCAAGTAAAAGAGTTGGAAGATCATAATTGAAAGTAATAATAGAAAATGAGAAAGAGAGATGAGATTTCAAAGAAAAGTGAAGTAGAAAAGCAAGTAAAAGAGTTGGAAGATCATAATTGAAAGTAATAATAGAAAATGAGAAAGAGAGATGAGATTTCAAAGAAAAGTGAAGTAGAAAAGCAAGTAAAAGAGTTGGAAGATCATAATTGAAAGTAATAATAGAAAATGAGAAAGAGAGATGAGATTTCTAGAAAAGTGAAGTAGAAAAGCAAGTAAAAGAGTTGGAAGATCATAATTGAAAGTAATAATAGAAAATGAGAAAGAGAGATGAGATTTCTAGAAAAGTGAAGTAGAAAAGCAAGTAAAAGAGTTTGAAGATCATAATTGAAAGTAATAATAGAAAATGAGAAAGAGAGATGAGATTTCTAGAAAAGTGAAGTAGAAAAGCAAGTAAAAGAGTTGGAAGATCATAATTGAAAGTAATAATAGAAAATGAGAAAGAGAGATGAGATTTCTAGAAAAGTGAAGTAGAAAAGCAAGTAAAAGAGTTTGAAGATCATAATTGAAAGTAATAATAGAAAATGAGAAAGAGAGATGAGATTTCAAAGAAAAGTGAAGTAGAAAAGCAAGTAAAAGAGTTTGAAGATCATAATTGAAAGTAATAATAGAAAATGAGAAAGAGAGATGAGATTTCAAAGAAAAGTGAAGTAGAAAAGCAAGTAAAAGAGTTTGAAGATCATAATTGAAAGTAATAATAGAAAATGAGAAAGAGAGATGAGATTTCTAGAAAAGTGAAGTAGAAAAGCAAGTAAAAGAGTTTGAAGATCATAATTGAAAGTAATAATAGAAAATGAGAAAGAGAGATGAGATTTCTAGAAAAGTGAAGTAGAAAAGCAAGTAAAAGAGTTGGAAGATCATAATTGAAAGTAATAATAGAAAATGAGAAAGAGAGATGAGATTTCAAAGAAAAGTGAAGTAGAAAAGCAAGTAAAAGAGTTGGAAGATCATAATTGAAAGTAATAATAGAAAATGAGAAAGAGAGATGAGATTTCTAGAAAAGTGAAGTAGAAAAGCAAGTAAAAGAGTTGGAAGATCATAATTGAAAGTAATAATAGAAAATGAGAAAGAGAGATGAGATTTCTAGAAAAGTGAAGTAGAAAAGCAAGTAAAAGAGTTTGAAGATCATAATTGAAAGTAATAATAGAAAATGAGAAAGAGAGATGAGATTTCAAAGAAAAGTGAAGTAGAAAAGCAAGTAAAAGAATTTGAAGATCATAATTGAAAGTAATAATAGAAAATGAGAAAGAGAGATGAGATTTCTAGAAAAGTGAAGTAGAAAAGCAAGTAAAAGAGTTGGAAGATCATAATTGAAAGTAATAATAGAAAATGAGAAAGAGAGATGAGATTTCAAAGAAAAGTGAAGTAGAAAAGCAAGTAAAAGAGTTGGAAGATCATAATTGAAAGTAATAATAGAAAATGAGAAAGAGAGATGAGATTTCAAAGAAAAGTGAAGTAGAAAAGCAAGTAAAAGAGTTGGAAGATCATAATTGAAAGTAATAATAGAAAATGAGAAAGAGAGATGAGATTTCTAGAAAAGTGAAGTAGAAAAGCAAGTAAAAGAGTTGGAAGATCATAATTGAAAGTAATAATAGAAAATGAGAAAGAGAGATGAGATTTCTAGAAAAGTGAAGTAGAAAAGCAAGTAAAAGAGTTGGAAGATCATAATTGAAAGTAATAATAGAAAATGAGAAAGAGAGATGAGATTTCAAAGAAAAGTGAAGTAGAAAAGCAAGTAAAAGAGTTTGAAGATCATAATTGAAAGTAATAATAGAAAATGAGAAAGAGAGATGAGATTTCTAGAAAAGTGAAGTAGAAAAGCAAGTAAAAGAGTTGGAAGATCATAATTGAAAGTAATAATAGAAAATGAGAAAGAGAGATGAGATTTCTAGAAAAGTGAAGTAGAAAAGCAAGTAAAAGAGTTGGAAGATCATAATTGAAAGTAATAATAGAAAATGAGAAAGAGAGATGAGATTTCAAAGAAAAGTGAAGTAGAAAAGCAAGTAAAAGAGTTGGAAGATCATAATTGAAAGTAATAATAGAAAATGAGAAAGAGAGATGAGATTTCAAAGAAAAGTGAAGTAGAAAAGCAAGTAAAAGAGTTGGAAGATCATAATTGAAAGTAATAATAGAAAATGAGAAAGAGAGATGAGATTTCAAAGAAAAGTGAAGTAGAAAAGCAAGTAAAAGAGTTGGAAGATCATAATTGAAAGTAATAATAGAAAATGAGAAAGAGAGATGAGATTTCTAGAAAAGTGAAGTAGAAAAGCAAGTAAAAGAGTTTGAAGATCATAATTGAAAGTAATAATAGAAAATGAGAAAGAGAGATGAGATTTCTAGAAAAGTGAAGTAGAAAAGCAAGTAAAAGAGTTTGAAGATCATAATTGAAAGTAATAATAGAAAATGAGAAAGAGAGATGAGATTTCTAGAAAAGTGAAGTAGAAAAGCAAGTAAAAGAGTTGGAAGATCATAATTGAAAGTAATAATAGAAAATGAGAAAGAGAGATGAGATTTCAAAGAAAAGTGAAGTAGAAAAGCAAGTAAAAGAGTTTGAAGATCATAATTGAAAGTAATAATAGAAAATGAGAAAGAGAGATGAGATTTCTAGAAAAGTGAAGTAGAAAAGCAAGTAAAAGAGTTTGAAGATCATAATTGAAAGTAATAATAGAAAATGAGAAAGAGAGATGAGATTTCAAAGAAAAGTGAAGTAGAAAAGCAAGTAAAAGAGTTGGAAGATCATAATTGAAAGTAATAATAGAAAATGAGAAAGAGAGATGAGATTTCAAAGAAAAGTGAAGTAGAAAAGCAAGTAAAAGAGTTTGAAGATCATAATTGAAAGTAATAATAGAAAATGAGAAAGAGAGATGAGATTTCAAAGAAAAGTGAAGTAGAAAAGCAAGTAAAAGAGTTGGAAGATCATAATTGAAAGTAATAATAGAAAATGAGAAAGAGAGATGAGATTTCTAGAAAAGTGAAGTAGAAAAGCAAGTAAAAGAGTTGGTAGATCATAATTGAAAGTAATAATAGAAAATGAGAAAGAGAGATGAGATTTCAAAGAAAAGTGAAGTAGAAAAGCAAGTAAAAGAGTTGGAAGATCATAATTGAAAGTAATAATAGAAAATGAGAAAGAGAGATGAGATTTCAAAGAAAAGTGAAGTAGAAAAGCAAGTAAAAGAGTTGGAAGATCATAATTGAAAGTAATAATAGAAAATGAGAAAGAGAGATGAGATTTCAAAGAAAAGTGAAGTAGAAAAGCAAGTAAAAGAGTTGGAAGATCATAATTGAAAGTAATAATAGAAAATGAGAAAGAGAGATGAGATTTCAAAGAAAAGTGAAGTAGAAAAGCAAGTAAAAGAGTTGGAAGATCATAATTGAAAGTAATAATAGAAAATGAGAAAGAGAGATGAGGTTTCTAGAAAAGTGAAGTAGAAAAGCAAGTAAAAGAGTTGGAAGATCATAATTGAAAGTAATAATAGAAAATGAGAAAGAGAGATGAGATTTCAAAGAAAAGTGAAGTAGAAAAGCAAGTAAAAGAGTTGGAAGATCATAATTGAAAGTAATAATAGAAAATGAGAAAGAGAGATGAGATTTCAAAGAAAAGTGAAGTAGAAAAGCAAGTAAAAGAGTTGGAAGATCATAATTGAAAGTAATAATAGAAAATGAGAAAGAGAGATGAGATTTCTAAGAAAAGTGAAGTAGAAAAGCAAGTAAAAGAGTTTGAAGATCATAATTGAAAGTAATAATAGAAAATGAGAAAGAGAGATGAGATTTCTAGAAAAGTGAAGTAGAAAAGCAAGTAAAAGAGTTGGAAGATCATAATTGAAAGTAATAATAGAAAATGAGAAAGAGAGATGAGATTTCAAAGAAAAGTGAAGTAGAAAAGCAAGTAAAAGAGTTGGAAGATCATAATTGAAAGTAATAATAGAAAATGAGAAAGAGAGATGAGATTTCAAAGAAAAGTGAAGTAGAAAAGCAAGTAAAAGAGTTGGAAGATCATAATTGAAAGTAATAATAGAAAATGAGAAAGAGAGATGAGATTTCAAAGAAAAGTGAAGTAGAAAAGCAAGTAAAAGAGTTTGAAGATCATAATTGAAAGTAATAATAGAAAATGAGAAAGAGAGATGAGATTTCTAGAAAAGTGAAGTAGAAAAGCAAGTAAAAGAGTTGGAAGATCATAATTGAAAGTAATAATAGAAAATGAGAAAGAGAGATGAGATTTCAAAGAAAAGTGAAGTAGAAAAGCAAGTAAAAGAGTTGGAAGATCATAATTGAAAGTAATAATAGAAAATGAGAAAGAGAGATGAGATTTCAAAGAAAAGTGAAGTAGAAAAGCAAGTAAAAGAGTTGGAAGATCATAATTGAAAGTAATAATAGAAAATGAGAAAGAGAGATGAGGTTTCTAGAAAAGTGAAGTAGAAAAGCAAGTAAAAGAGTTTGAAGATCATAATTGAAAGTAATAATAGAAAATGAGAAAGAGAGATGAGATTTCAAAGAAAAGTGAAGTAGAAAAGCAAGTAAAAGAGTTTGAAGATCATAATTGAAAGTAATAATAGAAAATGAGAAAGAGAGATGAGATTTCAAAGAAAAGTGAAGTAGAAAAGCAAGTAAAAGAGTTTGAAGATCATAATTGAAAGTAATAATAGAAAATGAGAAAGAGAGATGAGATTTCTAGAAAAGTGAAGTAGAAAAGCAAGTAAAAGAGTTTGAAGATCATAATTGAAAGTAATAATAGAAAATGAGAAAGAGAGATGAGATTTCAAAGAAAAGTGAAGTAGAAAAGCAAGTAAAAGAATTTGAAGATCATAATTGAAAGTAATAATAGAAAATGAGAAAGAGAGATGAGATTTCTAGAAAAGTGAAGTAGAAAAGCAAGTAAAAGAGTTTGAAGATCATAATTGAAAGTAATAATAGAAAATGAGAAAGAGAGATGAGATTTCAAAGAAAAGTGAAGTAGAAAAGCAAGTAAAAGAGTTTGAAGATCATAATTGAAAGTAATAATAGAAAATGAGAAAGAGAGATGAGATTTCAAAGAAAAGTGAAGTAGAAAAGCAAGTAAAAGAATTTGAAGATCATAATTGAAAGTAATAATAGAAAATGAGAAAGAGAGATGAGATTTCTAGAAAAGTGAAGTAGAAAAGCAATTAAAAGAGTTGGAAGATCATAATTGAAAGTAATAATAGAAAATGAGAAAGAGAGATGAGATTTCAAAGAAAAGTGAAGTAGAAAAGCAAGTAAAAGAGTTTGAAGATCATAATTGAAAGTAATAATAGAAAATGAGAAAGAGAGATGAGATTTCTAGAAAAGTGAAGTAGAAAAGCAAGTAAAAGAGTTTGAAGATCATAATTGAAAGTAATAATAGAAAATGAGAAAGAGAGATGAGATTTCAAAGAAAAGTGAAGTAGAAAAGCAAGTAAAAGAGTTGGAAGATCATAATTGAAAGTAATAATAGAAAATGAGAAAGAGAGATGAGATTTCTAGAAAAGTGAAGTAGAAAAGCAAGTAAAAGAGTTGGAAGATCATAATTGAAAGTAATAATAGAAAATGAGAAAGAGAGATGAGATTTCTAGAAAAGTGAAGTAGAAAAGCAAGTAAAAGAGTTGGAAGATCATAATTGAAAGTAATAATAGAAAATGAGAAAGAGAGATGAGATTTCAAAGAAAAGTGAAGTAGAAAAGCAAGTAAAAGAGTTGGAAGATCATAATTGAAAGTAATAATAGAAAATGAGAAAGAGAGATGAGATTTCAAAGAAAAGTGAAGTAGAAAAGCAAGTAAAAGAGTTGGAAGATCATAATTGAAAGTAATAATAGAAAATGAGAAAGAGAGATGAGATTTCAAAGAAAAGTGAAGTAGAAAAGCAAGTAAAAGAGTTTGAAGATCATAATTGAAAGTAATAATAGAAAATGAGAAAGAGAGATGAGATTTCTAGAAAAGTGAAGTAGAAAAGCAAGTAAAAGAGTTTGAAGATCATAATTGAAAGTAATAATAGAAAATGAGAAAG
>CAMPDV010003739.1:0-40268 GCA_946699065.1 Loxodes magnus
TCTATAGGCTAACTTTCATCTACAAGCAAATCTTGACAAAACGAATAAAGATTCGTGATTAATATTTTATTACTAACATTTTGGATATTCAAAATCATATTTTAGTGCTTGCTACGAAAACTTATCATTAGATATTCTTTTCTTACTTTACTTCCTCACTTTTCTAAATACTTATTACTTCTCAAAGCATACTCCTTAAAACTGAAATTCTATCTTCTTTTCTTACTTTACTTCTTCACTTTTCTAAATACTTATTACTTCTCAAAGCATACTCCTTAAAACTGAAATTCTATCTTCTTTTCTTACTTTACTTCTTCACTTTTCTATAGGCTAACTTTCATCTACAAGCAAATCTTGACAAAACGAATAAAGATTCGTGATTAATATTTTATTACTAACATTTTGGATATTCAAAATCATATTTTAGTGCTTGCTACGAAAACTTATCATTAGATATTCTTTTCTTACTTTACTTCCTCACTTTTCTAAATACTTATTACTTCTCAAAGCATACTCCTTAAAACTGAAATTCTATCTTCTTTTCTTACTTTACTTCTTCACTTTTCTAAATACTTATTACTTCTCAAAGCATACTCCTTAAAACTGAAATTCTATCTTCTTTTCTTACTTTACTTCTTCACTTTTCTAAATACTTATTACTTCTCAAAGCATACTCCTTAAAACTAAAATTCCATCTTCTTTTCTTACTTTACTTCTTCACTTTTCCAAATACTTATTACTTCTCAAAGCATACTCCTTAAAACTGAAATTCTATCTTCTTTTCTTACTTTACTTCTTCACTTTTCTAAATACTTATTACTTCTCAAAGCATACTCCTTAAAACTGAAATTCTATCTTCTTTTCTTACTTTACTTCTTCACTTTTCTAAATACTTATTACTTCTCAAAGCATACTCCTTAAAACTGAAATTCTATCTTCTTTTCTTACTTTACTTCTTCACTTTTCTAAATACTTATTACTTCTCAAAGCATACTCCTTAAAACTAAAATTCCATCTTCTTTTCTTACTTTACTTCTTCACTTTTCCAAATACTTATTACTTCTCAAAGCATACTCCTTAAAACTGAAATTCTATCTTCTTTTCTTACTTTACTTCTTCACTTTTCTAAATACTTATTACTTCTCAAAGCATACTCCTTAAAACTGAAATTCTATCTTCTTTTCTTACTTTACTTCTTCACTTTTCTAAATACTTATTACTTCTCAAAGCATACTCCTTAAAACTGAAATTCTATCTTCTTTTCTTACTTTACTTCTTCACTTTTCTAAATACTTATTACTTCTCAAAGCATACTCCTTAAAACTAAAATTCCATCTTCTTTTCTTACTTTACTTCTTCACTTTTCTAAATACTTATTACTTCTCAAAGCATACTCCTTAAAACTGAAATTCTATCTTCTTTTCTTACTTTACTTCTTCACTTTTCTAAATACTTATTACTTCTCAAAGCATACTCCTTAAAACTAAAATTCCATCTTCTTTTCTTACTTTACTTCTTCACTTTTCCAAATACTTATTACTTCTCAAAGCATACTCCTTAAAACTGAAATTCTATCTTCTTTTCTTACTTTACTTCTTCACTTTTCTAAATACTTATTACTTCTCAAAGCATACTCCTTAAAACTGAAATTCTATCTTCTTTTCTTACTTTACTTCTTCACTTTTCTAAATACTTATTACTTCTCAAAGCATACTCCTTAAAACTAAAATTCCATCTTCTTTTCTTACTTTACTTCTTCACTTTTCCAAATACTTATTACTTCTCAAAGCATACTCCTTAAAACTGAAATTCTATCTTCTTTTCTTACTTTACTTCTTCACTTTTCTAAATACTTATTACTTCTCAAAGCATACTCCTTAAAACTGAAATTCTATCTTCTTTTCTTACTTTACTTCTTCACTTTTCTAAATACTTATTACTTCTCAAAGCATACTCCTTAAAACTGAAATTCTATCTTCTTTTCTTACTTTACTTCTTCACTTTTCTAAATACTTATTACTTCTCAAAGCATACTCCTTAAAACTAAAATTCCATCTTCTTTTCTTACTTTACTTCTTCACTTTTCCAAATACTTATTACTTCTCAAAGCATACTCCTTAAAACTGAAATTCTATCTTCTTTTCTTACTTTACTTCTTCACTTTTCTAAATACTTATTACTTCTCAAAGCATACTCCTTAAAACTGAAATTCTATCTTCTTTTCTTACTTTACTTCTTCACTTTTCTATAGGCTAACTTTCATCTACAAGCAAATCTTGACAAAACGAATAAAGATTCGTGATTAATATTTTATTACTAACATTTTGGATATTCAAAATCATATTTTAGTGCTTGCTACGAAAACTTATCATTAGATATTCTTTTCTTACTTTACTTCCTCACTTTTCTAAATACTTATTACTTCTCAAAGCATACTCCTTAAAACTGAAATTCTATCTTCTTTTCTTACTTTACTTCTTCACTTTTCTAAATACTTATTACTTCTCAAAGCATACTCCTTAAAACTGAAATTCTATCTTCTTTTCTTACTTTACTTCTTCACTTTTCTAAATACTTATTACTTCTCAAAGCATACTCCTTAAAACTAAAATTCTATCTTCTTTTCTTACTTTACTTCTTCACTTTTCCAAATACTTATTACTTCTCAAAGCATACTCCTTAAAACTGAAATTCTATCTTCTTTTCTTACTTTACTTCTTCACTTTTCTAAATACTTATTACTTCTCAAAGCATACTCCTTAAAACTGAAATTCTATCTTCTTTTCTTACTTTACTTCTTCACTTTTCTATAGGCTAACTTTCATCTACAAGCAAATCTTGACAAAACGAATAAAGATTCGTGATTAATATTTTATTACTAACATTTTGGATATTCAAAATCATATTTTAGTGCTTGCTACGAAAACTTATCATTAGATATTCTTTTCTTACTTTACTTCCTCACTTTTCTAAATACTTATTACTTCTCAAAGCATACTCCTTAAAACTGAAATTCTATCTTCTTTTCTTACTTTACTTCTTCACTTTTCTAAATACTTATTACTTCTCAAAGCATACTCCTTAAAACTGAAATTCTATCTTCTTTTCTTACTTTACTTCTTCACTTTTCTAAATACTTATTACTTCTCAAAGCATACTCCTTAAAACTAAAATTCCATCTTCTTTTCTTACTTTACTTCTTCACTTTTCCAAATACTTATTACTTCTCAAAGCATACTCCTTAAAACTGAAATTCTATCTTCTTTTCTTACTTTACTTCTTCACTTTTCTAAATACTTATTACTTCTCAAAGCATACTCCTTAAAACTGAAATTCTATCTTCTTTTCTTACTTTACTTCTTCACTTTTCTATAGGCTAACTTTCATCTACAAGCAAATCTTGACAAAACGAATAAAGATTCGTGATTAATATTTTATTACTAACATTTTGGATATTCAAAATCATATTTTAGTGCTTGCTACGAAAACTTATCATTAGATATTCTTTTCTTACTTTACTTCCTCACTTTTCTAAATACTTATTACTTCTCAAAGCATACTCCTTAAAACTGAAATTCTATCTTCTTTTCTTACTTTACTTCTTCACTTTTCTAAATACTTATTACTTCTCAAAGCATACTCCTTAAAACTAAAATTCTATCTTCTTTTCTTACTTTACTTCTTCACTTTTCCAAATACTTATTACTTCTCAAAGCATACTCCTTAAAACTGAAATTCTATCTTCTTTTCTTACTTTACTTCTTCACTTTTCTAAATACTTATTACTTCTCAAAGCATACTCCTTAAAACTGAAATTCTATCTTCTTTTCTTACTTTACTTCTTCACTTTTCTATAGGCTAACTTTCATCTACAAGCAAATCTTGACAAAACGAATAAAGATTCGTGATTAATATTTTATTACTAACATTTTGGATATTCAAAATCATATTTTAGTGCTTGCTACGAAAACTTATCATTAGATATTCTTTTCTTACTTTACTTCCTCACTTTTCTAAATACTTATTACTTCTCAAAGCATACTCCTTAAAACTGAAATTCTATCTTCTTTTCTTACTTTACTTCTTCACTTTTCTAAATACTTATTACTTCTCAAAGCATACTCCTTAAAACTGAAATTCTATCTTCTTTTCTTACTTTACTTCTTCACTTTTCTAAATACTTATTACTTCTCAAAGCATACTCCTTAAAACTAAAATTCTATCTTCTTTTCTTACTTTACTTCTTCACTTTTCCAAATACTTATTACTTCTCAAAGCATACTCCTTAAAACTAAAATTCTATCTTCTTTTCTTACTTTACTTCTTCACTTTTCCAAATACTTATTACTTCTCAAAGCATACTCCTTAAAACTGAAATTCTATCTTCTTTTCTTACTTTACTTCTTCACTTTTCCAAATACTTATTACTTCTCAAAGCATACTCCTTAAAACTGAAATTCTATCTTCTTTTCTTACTTTACTTCTTCACTTTTCTAAATACTTATTACTTCTCAAAGCATACTCCTTAAAACTGAAATTCTATCTTCTTTTCTTACTTTACTTCTTCACTTTTCTATAGGCTAACTTTCATCTACAAGCAAATCTTGACAAAACGAATAAAGATTCGTGATTAATATTTTATTACTAACATTTTGGATATTCAAAATCATATTTTAGTGCTTGCTACGAAAACTTATCATTAGATATTCTTTTCTTACTTTACTTCCTCACTTTTCTAAATACTTATTACTTCTCAAAGCATACTCCTTAAAACTGAAATTCTATCTTCTTTTCTTACTTTACTTCTTCACTTTTCTAAATACTTATTACTTCTCAAAGCATACTCCTTAAAACTAAAATTCTATCTTCTTTTCTTACTTTACTTCTTCACTTTTCCAAATACTTATTACTTCTCAAAGCATACTCCTTAAAACTGAAATTCTATCTTCTTTTCTTACTTTACTTCTTCACTTTTCTAAATACTTATTACTTCTCAAAGCATACTCCTTAAAACTGAAATTCTATCTTCTTTTCTTACTTTACTTCTTCACTTTTCTATAGGCTAACTTTCATCTACAAGCAAATCTTGACAAAACGAATAAAGATTCGTGATTAATATTTTATTACTAACATTTTGGATATTCAAAATCATATTTTAGTGCTTGCTACGAAAACTTATCATTAGATATTCTTTTCTTACTTTACTTCCTCACTTTTCTAAATACTTATTACTTCTCAAAGCATACTCCTTAAAACTGAAATTCTATCTTCTTTTCTTACTTTACTTCTTCACTTTTCTAAATACTTATTACTTCTCAAAGCATACTCCTTAAAACTGAAATTCTATCTTCTTTTCTTACTTTACTTCTTCACTTTTCTAAATACTTATTACTTCTCAAAGCATACTCCTTAAAACTAAAATTCTATCTTCTTTTCTTACTTTACTTCTTCACTTTTCCAAATACTTATTACTTCTCAAAGCATACTCCTTAAAACTGAAATTCTATCTTCTTTTCTTACTTTACTTCTTCACTTTTCTAAATACTTATTACTTCTCAAAGCATACTCCTTAAAACTGAAATTCTATCTTCTTTTCTTACTTTACTTCTTCACTTTTCTATAGGCTAACTTTCATCTACAAGCAAATCTTGACAAAACGAATAAAGATTCGTGATTAATATTTTATTACTAACATTTTGGATATTCAAAATCATATTTTAGTGCTTGCTACGAAAACTTATCATTAGATATTCTTTTCTTACTTTACTTCCTCACTTTTCTAAATACTTATTACTTCTCAAAGCATACTCCTTAAAACTGAAATTCTATCTTCTTTTCTTACTTTACTTCTTCACTTTTCTAAATACTTATTACTTCTCAAAGCATACTCCTTAAAACTAAAATTCTATCTTCTTTTCTTACTTTACTTCTTCACTTTTCCAAATACTTATTACTTCTCAAAGCATACTCCTTAAAACTGAAATTCTATCTTCTTTTCTTACTTTACTTCTTCACTTTTCTAAATACTTATTACTTCTCAAAGCATACTCCTTAAAACTGAAATTCTATCTTCTTTTCTTACTTTACTTCTTCACTTTTCTATAGGCTAACTTTCATCTACAAGCAAATCTTGACAAAACGAATAAAGATTCGTGATTAATATTTTATTACTAACATTTTGGATATTCAAAATCATATTTTAGTGCTTGCTACGAAAACTTATCATTAGATATTCTTTTCTTACTTTACTTCCTCACTTTTCTAAATACTTATTACTTCTCAAAGCATACTCCTTAAAACTGAAATTCTATCTTCTTTTCTTACTTTACTTCTTCACTTTTCTAAATACTTATTACTTCTCAAAGCATACTCCTTAAAACTGAAATTCTATCTTCTTTTCTTACTTTACTTCTTCACTTTTCTAAATACTTATTACTTCTCAAAGCATACTCCTTAAAACTAAAATTCTATCTTCTTTTCTTACTTTACTTCTTCACTTTTCCAAATACTTATTACTTCTCAAAGCATACTCCTTAAAACTGAAATTCTATCTTCTTTTCTTACTTTACTTCTTCACTTTTCTAAATACTTATTACTTCTCAAAGCATACTCCTTAAAACTGAAATTCTATCTTCTTTTCTTACTTTACTTCTTCACTTTTCTATAGGCTAACTTTCATCTACAAGCAAATCTTGACAAAACGAATAAAGATTCGTGATTAATATTTTATTACTAACATTTTGGATATTCAAAATCATATTTTAGTGCTTGCTACGAAAACTTATCATTAGATATTCTTTTCTTACTTTACTTCCTCACTTTTCTAAATACTTATTACTTCTCAAAGCATACTCCTTAAAACTGAAATTCTATCTTCTTTTCTTACTTTACTTCTTCACTTTTCTAAATACTTATTACTTCTCAAAGCATACTCCTTAAAACTAAAATTCTATCTTCTTTTCTTACTTTACTTCTTCACTTTTCCAAATACTTATTACTTCTCAAAGCATACTCCTTAAAACTGAAATTCTATCTTCTTTTCTTACTTTACTTCTTCACTTTTCTAAATACTTATTACTTCTCAAAGCATACTCCTTAAAACTGAAATTCTATCTTCTTTTCTTACTTTACTTCTTCACTTTTCTATAGGCTAACTTTCATCTACAAGCAAATCTTGACAAAACGAATAAAGATTCGTGATTAATATTTTATTACTAACATTTTGGATATTCAAAATCATATTTTAGTGCTTGCTACGAAAACTTATCATTAGATATTCTTTTCTTACTTTACTTCCTCACTTTTCTAAATACTTATTACTTCTCAAAGCATACTCCTTAAAACTGAAATTCTATCTTCTTTTCTTACTTTACTTCTTCACTTTTCTAAATACTTATTACTTCTCAAAGCATACTCCTTAAAACTGAAATTCTATCTTCTTTTCTTACTTTACTTCTTCACTTTTCTATAGGCTAACTTTCATCTACAAGCAAATCTTGACAAAACGAATAAAGATTCGTGATTAATATTTTATTACTAACATTTTGGATATTCAAAATCATATTTTAGTGCTTGCTACGAAAACTTATCATTAGATATTCTTTTCTTACTTTACTTCCTCACTTTTCTAAATACTTATTACTTCTCAAAGCATACTCCTTAAAACTGAAATTCTATCTTCTTTTCTTACTTTACTTCTTCACTTTTCTAAATACTTATTACTTCTCAAAGCATACTCCTTAAAACTGAAATTCTATCTTCTTTTCTTACTTTACTTCTTCACTTTTCTAAATACTTATTACTTCTCAAAGCATACTCCTTAAAACTAAAATTCTATCTTCTTTTCTTACTTTACTTCTTCACTTTTCCAAATACTTATTACTTCTCAAAGCATACTCCTTAAAACTGAAATTCTATCTTCTTTTCTTACTTTACTTCTTCACTTTTCTAAATACTTATTACTTCTCAAAGCATACTCCTTAAAACTGAAATTCTATCTTCTTTTCTTACTTTACTTCTTCACTTTTCTATAGGCTAACTTTCATCTACAAGCAAATCTTGACAAAACGAATAAAGATTCGTGATTAATATTTTATTACTAACATTTTGGATATTCAAAATCATATTTTAGTGCTTGCTACGAAAACTTATCATTAGATATTCTTTTCTTACTTTACTTCCTCACTTTTCTAAATACTTATTACTTCTCAAAGCATACTCCTTAAAACTGAAATTCTATCTTCTTTTCTTACTTTACTTCTTCACTTTTCTAAATACTTATTACTTCTCAAAGCATACTCCTTAAAACTGAAATTCTATCTTCTTTTCTTACTTTACTTCTTCACTTTTCTAAATACTTATTACTTCTCAAAGCATACTCCTTAAAACTAAAATTCTATCTTCTTTTCTTACTTTACTTCTTCACTTTTCCAAATACTTATTACTTCTCAAAGCATACTCCTTAAAACTGAAATTCTATCTTCTTTTCTTACTTTACTTCTTCACTTTTCTAAATACTTATTACTTCTCAAAGCATACTCCTTAAAACTGAAATTCTATCTTCTTTTCTTACTTTACTTCTTCACTTTTCTATAGGCTAACTTTCATCTACAAGCAAATCTTGACAAAACGAATAAAGATTCGTGATTAATATTTTATTACTAACATTTTGGATATTCAAAATCATATTTTAGTGCTTGCTACGAAAACTTATCATTAGATATTCTTTTCTTACTTTACTTCCTCACTTTTCTAAATACTTATTACTTCTCAAAGCATACTCCTTAAAACTGAAATTCTATCTTCTTTTCTTACTTTACTTCTTCACTTTTCTAAATACTTATTACTTCTCAAAGCATACTCCTTAAAACTGAAATTCTATCTTCTTTTCTTACTTTACTTCTTCACTTTTCTATAGGCTAACTTTCATCTACAAGCAAATCTTGACAAAACGAATAAAGATTCGTGATTAATATTTTATTACTAACATTTTGGATATTCAAAATCATATTTTAGTGCTTGCTACGAAAACTTATCATTAGATATTCTTTTCTTACTTTACTTCCTCACTTTTCTAAATACTTATTACTTCTCAAAGCATACTCCTTAAAACTGAAATTCTATCTTCTTTTCTTACTTTACTTCTTCACTTTTCTAAATACTTATTACTTCTCAAAGCATACTCCTTAAAACTGAAATTCTATCTTCTTTTCTTACTTTACTTCTTCACTTTTCTAAATACTTATTACTTCTCAAAGCATACTCCTTAAAACTAAAATTCTATCTTCTTTTCTTACTTTACTTCTTCACTTTTCCAAATACTTATTACTTCTCAAAGCATACTCCTTAAAACTGAAATTCTATCTTCTTTTCTTACTTTACTTCTTCACTTTTCTAAATACTTATTACTTCTCAAAGCATACTCCTTAAAACTGAAATTCTATCTTCTTTTCTTACTTTACTTCTTCACTTTTCTATAGGCTAACTTTCATCTACAAGCAAATCTTGACAAAACGAATAAAGATTCGTGATTAATATTTTATTACTAACATTTTGGATATTCAAAATCATATTTTAGTGCTTGCTACGAAAACTTATCATTAGATATTCTTTTCTTACTTTACTTCCTCACTTTTCTAAATACTTATTACTTCTCAAAGCATACTCCTTAAAACTGAAATTCTATCTTCTTTTCTTACTTTACTTCTTCACTTTTCTAAATACTTATTACTTCTCAAAGCATACTCCTTAAAACTGAAATTCTATCTTCTTTTCTTACTTTACTTCTTCACTTTTCTAAATACTTATTACTTCTCAAAGCATACTCCTTAAAACTAAAATTCTATCTTCTTTTCTTACTTTACTTCTTCACTTTTCTATAGGCTAACTTTCATCTACAAGCAAATCTTGACAAAACGAATAAAGATTCGTGATTAATATTTTATTACTAACATTTTGGATATTCAAAATCATATTTTAGTGCTTGCTACGAAAACTTATCATTAGATATTCTTTTCTTACTTTACTTCCTCACTTTTCTAAATACTTATTACTTCTCAAAGCATACTCCTTAAAACTGAAATTCTATCTTCTTTTCTTACTTTACTTCTTCACTTTTCTAAATACTTATTACTTCTCAAAGCATACTCCTTAAAACTGAAATTCTATCTTCTTTTCTTACTTTACTTCTTCACTTTTCTATAGGCTAACTTTCATCTACAAGCAAATCTTGACAAAACGAATAAAGATTCGTGATTAATATTTTATTACTAACATTTTGGATATTCAAAATCATATTTTAGTGCTTGCTACGAAAACTTATCATTAGATATTCTTTTCTTACTTTACTTCCTCACTTTTCTAAATACTTATTACTTCTCAAAGCATACTCCTTAAAACTGAAATTCTATCTTCTTTTCTTACTTTACTTCTTCACTTTTCTAAATACTTATTACTTCTCAAAGCATACTCCTTAAAACTGAAATTCTATCTTCTTTTCTTACTTTACTTCTTCACTTTTCTAAATACTTATTACTTCTCAAAGCATACTCCTTAAAACTAAAATTCTATCTTCTTTTCTTACTTTACTTCTTCACTTTTCCAAATACTTATTACTTCTCAAAGCATACTCCTTAAAACTGAAATTCTATCTTCTTTTCTTACTTTACTTCTTCACTTTTCTAAATACTTATTACTTCTCAAAGCATACTCCTTAAAACTGAAATTCTATCTTCTTTTCTTACTTTACTTCTTCACTTTTCTATAGGCTAACTTTCATCTACAAGCAAATCTTGACAAAACGAATAAAGATTCGTGATTAATATTTTATTACTAACATTTTGGATATTCAAAATCATATTTTAGTGCTTGCTACGAAAACTTATCATTAGATATTCTTTTCTTACTTTACTTCCTCACTTTTCTAAATACTTATTACTTCTCAAAGCATACTCCTTAAAACTGAAATTCTATCTTCTTTTCTTACTTTACTTCTTCACTTTTCTAAATACTTATTACTTCTCAAAGCATACTCCTTAAAACTGAAATTCTATCTTCTTTTCTTACTTTACTTCTTCACTTTTCTAAATACTTATTACTTCTCAAAGCATACTCCTTAAAACTAAAATTCTATCTTCTTTTCTTACTTTACTTCTTCACTTTTCCAAATACTTATTACTTCTCAAAGCATACTCCTTAAAACTGAAATTCTATCTTCTTTTCTTACTTTACTTCTTCACTTTTCTATAGGCTAACTTTCATCTACAAGCAAATCTTGACAAAACGAATAAAGATTCGTGATTAATATTTTATTACTAACATTTTGGATATTCAAAATCATATTTTAGTGCTTGCTACGAAAACTTATCATTAGATATTCTTTTCTTACTTTACTTCCTCACTTTTCTAAATACTTATTACTTCTCAAAGCATACTCCTTAAAACTGAAATTCTATCTTCTTTTCTTACTTTACTTCTTCACTTTTCTAAATACTTATTACTTCTCAAAGCATACTCCTTAAAACTGAAATTCTATCTTCTTTTCTTACTTTACTTCTTCACTTTTCTAAATACTTATTACTTCTCAAAGCATACTCCTTAAAACTAAAATTCTATCTTCTTTTCTTACTTTACTTCTTCACTTTTCCAAATACTTATTACTTCTCAAAGCATACTCCTTAAAACTGAAATTCTATCTTCTTTTCTTACTTTACTTCTTCACTTTTCTAAATACTTATTACTTCTCAAAGCATACTCCTTAAAACTGAAATTCTATCTTCTTTTCTTACTTTACTTCTTCACTTTTCTATAGGCTAACTTTCATCTACAAGCAAATCTTGACAAAACGAATAAAGATTCGTGATTAATATTTTATTACTAACATTTTGGATATTCAAAATCATATTTTAGTGCTTGCTACGAAAACTTATCATTAGATATTCTTTTCTTACTTTACTTCCTCACTTTTCTAAATACTTATTACTTCTCAAAGCATACTCCTTAAAACTGAAATTCTATCTTCTTTTCTTACTTTACTTCTTCACTTTTCTAAATACTTATTACTTCTCAAAGCATACTCCTTAAAACTGAAATTCTATCTTCTTTTCTTACTTTACTTCTTCACTTTTCTAAATACTTATTACTTCTCAAAGCATACTCCTTAAAACTAAAATTCTATCTTCTTTTCTTACTTTACTTCTTCACTTTTCCAAATACTTATTACTTCTCAAAGCATACTCCTTAAAACTGAAATTCTATCTTCTTTTCTTACTTTACTTCTTCACTTTTCTAAATACTTATTACTTCTCAAAGCATACTCCTTAAAACTGAAATTCTATCTTCTTTTCTTACTTTACTTCTTCACTTTTCTATAGGCTAACTTTCATCTACAAGCAAATCTTGACAAAACGAATAAAGATTCGTGATTAATATTTTATTACTAACATTTTGGATATTCAAAATCATATTTTAGTGCTTGCTACGAAAACTTATCATTAGATATTCTTTTCTTACTTTACTTCCTCACTTTTCTAAATACTTATTACTTCTCAAAGCATACTCCTTAAAACTGAAATTCTATCTTCTTTTCTTACTTTACTTCTTCACTTTTCTAAATACTTATTACTTCTCAAAGCATACTCCTTAAAACTAAAATTCTATCTTCTTTTCTTACTTTACTTCTTCACTTTTCCAAATACTTATTACTTCTCAAAGCATACTCCTTAAAACTGAAATTCTATCTTCTTTTCTTACTTTACTTCTTCACTTTTCTAAATACTTATTACTTCTCAAAGCATACTCCTTAAAACTGAAATTCTATCTTCTTTTCTTACTTTACTTCTTCACTTTTCTATAGGCTAACTTTCATCTACAAGCAAATCTTGACAAAACGAATAAAGATTCGTGATTAATATTTTATTACTAACATTTTGGATATTCAAAATCATATTTTAGTGCTTGCTACGAAAACTTATCATTAGATATTCTTTTCTTACTTTACTTCCACACTTTTCTAAATACTTATTACTTCTCAAAGCATACTCCTTAAAACTGAAATTCTATCTTCTTTTCTTACTTTACTTCTTCACTTTTCTAAATACTTATTACTTCTCAAAGCATACTCCTTAAAACTGAAATTCTATCTTCTTTTCTTACTTTACTTCTTCACTTTTCTATAGGCTAACTTTCATCTACAAGCAAATCTTGACAAAACGAATAAAGATTCGTGATTAATATTTTATTACTAACATTTTGGATATTCAAAATCATATTTTAGTGCTTGCTACGAAAACTTATCATTAGATATTCTTTTCTTACTTTACTTCCTCACTTTTCTAAATACTTATTACTTCTCAAAGCATACTCCTTAAAACTGAAATTCTATCTTCTTTTCTTACTTTACTTCTTCACTTTTCTAAATACTTATTACTTCTCAAAGCATACTCCTTAAAACTAAAATTCTATCTTCTTTTCTTACTTTACTTCTTCACTTTTCTAAATACTTATTACTTCTCAAAGCATACTCCTTAAAACTGAAATTCTATCTTCTTTTCCTTACTTTACTTCTTCACTTTTCTATAGGCTAACTTTCATCTACAAGCAAATCTTGACAAAACGAATAAAGATTCGTGATTAATATTTTATTACTAACATTTTGGATATTCTAAATCATATTTTAGTGCTTGCTACGAAAACTTATCATTAGATATTCTTTTCTTACTTTACTTCCTCACTTTTCTAAATACTTATTACTTCTCAAAGCATACTCCTTAAAACTGAAATTCTATCTTCTTTTCTTACTTTACTTCTTCACTTTTCTAAATACTTATTACTTCTCAAAGCATACTCCTTAAAACTAAAATTCTATCTTCTTTTCTTACTTTACTTCTTCACTTTTCCAAATACTTATTACTTCTCAAAGCATACTCCTTAAAACTGAAATTCTATCTTCTTTTCTTACTTTACTTCTTCACTTTTCTAAATACTTATTACTTCTCAAAGCATACTCCTTAAAACTGAAATTCTATCTTCTTTTCTTACTTTACTTCTTCACTTTTCTATAGGCTAACTTTCATCTACAAGCAAATCTTGACAAAACGAATAAAGATTCGTGATTAATATTTTATTACTAACATTTTGGATATTCAAAATCATATTTTAGTGCTTGCTACGAAAACTTATCATTAGATATTCTTTTCTTACTTTACTTCCTCACTTTTCTAAATACTTATTACTTCTCAAAGCATACTCCTTAAAACTGAAATTCTATCTTCTTTTCTTACTTTACTTCTTCACTTTTCTAAATACTTATTACTTCTCAAAGCATACTCCTTAAAACTGAAATTCTATCTTCTTTTCTTACTTTACTTCTTCACTTTTCTATAGGCTAACTTTCATCTACAAGCAAATCTTGACAAAACGAATAAAGATTCGTGATTAATATTTTATTACTAACATTTTGGATATTCAAAATCATATTTTAGTGCTTGCTACGAAAACTTATCATTAGATATTCTTTTCTTACTTTACTTCCTCACTTTTCTAAATACTTATTACTTCTCAAAGCATACTTTAAAAACTGAAATTCTATCTTCTTTTCTTACTTTACTTCTTCACTTTTCTAAATACTTATTACTTCTCAAAGCATACTCCTTAAAACTGAAATTCTATCTTCTTTTCTTACTTTACTTCTTCACTTTTCTAAATACTTATTACTTCTCAAAGCATACTCCTTAAAACTAAAATTCTATCTTCTTTTCTTACTTTACTTCTTCACTTTTCCAAATACTTATTACTTCTAAGCATACTCCTTAAAACTGAAATTCTATCTTCTTTTCTTACTTTACTTCTTCACTTTTCTAAATACTTATTACTTCTCAAAGCATACTCCTTAAAACTGAAATTCTATCTTCTTTTCTTACTTTACTTCTTCACTTTTCTATAGGCTAACTTTCATCTACAAGCAAATCTTGACAAAACGAATAAAGATTCGTGATTAATATTTTATTACTAACATTTTGGATATTCAAAATCATATTTTAGTGCTTGCTACGAAAACTTATCATTAGATATTCTTTTCTTACTTTACTTCCTCACTTTTCTAAATACTTATTACTTCTCAAAGCATACTCCTTAAAACTGAAATTCTATCTTCTTTTCTTACTTTACTTCTTCACTTTTCTAAATACTTATTACTTCTCAAAGCATACTCCTTAAAACTGAAATTCTATCTTCTTTTCTTACTTTACTTCTTCACTTTTCTAAATACTTATTACTTCTCAAAGCATACTCCTTAAAACTAAAATTCTATCTTCTTTTCTTACTTTACTTCTTCACTTTTCCAAATACTTATTACTTCTCAAAGCATACTCCTTAAAACTGAAATTCTATCTTCTTTTCTTACTTTACTTCTTCACTTTTCTAAATACTTATTACTTCTCAAAGCATACTCCTTAAAACTGAAATTCTATCTTCTTTTCTTACTTTACTTCTTCACTTTTCTATAGGCTAACTTTCATCTACAAGCAAATCTTGACAAAACGAATAAAGATTCGTGATTAATATTTTATTACTAACATTTTGGATATTCAAAATCATATTTTAGTGCTTGCTACGAAAACTTAAATTCTATCTTCTTTTCTTACTTTACTTCTTCACTTTTCTAAATACTTATTACTTCTCAAAGCATACTCCTTAAAACTGAAATTCTATCTTCTTTTCTTACTTTACTTCTTCACTTTTCTAAATACTTATTACTTCTCAAAGCATACTCCTTAAAACTGAAATTCTATCTTCTTTTCTTACTTTACTTCTTCACTTTTCTAAATACTTATTACTTCTCAAAGCATACTCCTTAAAACTAAAATTCTATCTTCTTTTCTTACTTTACTTCTTCACTTTTCCAAATACTTATTACTTCTCAAAGCATACTCCTTAAAACTGAAATTCTATCTTCTTTTCTTACTTTACTTCTTCACTTTTCTAAATACTTATTACTTCTCAAAGCATACTCCTTAAAACTGAAATTCTATCTTCTTTTCTTACTTTACTTCTTCACTTTTCTATAGGCTAACTTTCATCTACAAGCAAATCTTGACAAAACGAATAAAGATTCGTGATTAATATTTTATTACTAACATTTTGGATATTCTAAATCATATTTTAGTGCTTGCTACGAAAACTTATCATTAGATATTCTTTTCTTACTTTACTTCCTCACTTTTCTAAATACTTATTACTTCTCAAAGCATACTCCTTAAAACTGAAATTCTATCTTCTTTTCTTACTTTACTTCTTCACTTTTCTAAATACTTATTACTTCTCAAAGCATACTCCTTAAAACTAAAATTCTATCTTCTTTTCTTACTTTACTTCTTCACTTTTCCAAATACTTATTACTTCTCAAAGCATACTCCTTAAAACTGAAATTCTATCTTCTTTTCTTACTTTACTTCTTCACTTTTCTAAATACTTATTACTTCTCAAAGCATACTCCTTAAAACTGAAATTCTATCTTCTTTTCTTACTTTACTTCTTCACTTTTCTATAGGCTAACTTTCATCTACAAGCAAATCTTGACAAAACGAATAAAGATTCGTGATTAATATTTTATTACTAACATTTTGGATATTCAAAATCATATTTTAGTGCTTGCTACGAAAACTTATCATTAGATATTCTTTTCTTACTTTACTTCCTCACTTTTCTAAATACTTATTACTTCTCAAAGCATACTCCTTAAAACTGAAATTCTATCTTCTTTTCTTACTTTACTTCTTCACTTTTCTAAATACTTATTACTTCTCAAAGCATACTCCTTAAAACTGAAATTCTATCTTCTTTTCTTACTTTACTTCTTCACTTTTCTATAGGCTAACTTTCATCTACAAGCAAATCTTGACAAAACGAATAAAGATTCGTGATTAATATTTTATTACTAACATTTTGGATATTCAAAATCATATTTTAGTGCTTGCTACGAAAACTTATCATTAGATATTCTTTTCTTACTTTACTTCCTCACTTTTCTAAATACTTATTACTTCTCAAAGCATACTCCTTAAAACTGAAATTCTATCTTCTTTTCTTACTTTACTTCTTCACTTTTCTAAATACTTATTACTTCTCAAAGCATACTCCTTAAAACTAAAATTCTATCTTCTTTTCTTACTTTACTTCTTCACTTTTCTAAATACTTATTACTTCTCAAAGCATACTCCTTAAAACTGAAATTCTATCTTCTTTTCTTACTTTACTTCTTCACTTTTCTATAGGCTAACTTTCATCTACAAGCAAATCTTGACAAAACGAATAAAGATTCGTGATTAATATTTTATTACTAACATTTTGGATATTCAAAATCATATTTTAGTGCTTGCTACGAAAACTTATCATTAGATATTCTTTTCTTACTTTACTTCCTCACTTTTCTAAATACTTATTACTTCTCAAAGCATACTCCTTAAAACTGAAATTCTATCTTCTTTTCTTACTTTACTTCTTCACTTTTCTAAATACTTATTACTTCTCAAAGCATACTCCTTAAAACTAAAATTCTATCTTCTTTTCTTACTTTACTTCTTCACTTTTCCAAATACTTATTACTTCTCAAAGCATACTCCTTAAAACTGAAATTCTATCTTCTTTTCTTACTTTACTTCTTCACTTTTCTAAATACTTATTACTTCTCAAAGCATACTCCTTAAAACTGAAATTCTATCTTCTTTTCTTACTTTACTTCTTCACTTTTCTATAGGCTAACTTTCATCTACAAGCAAATCTTGAAAAACGAATAAAGATTCGTGATTAATATTTTATTACTAACATTTTGGATATTCAAAATCATATTTTAGTGCTTGCTACGAAAACTTATCATTAGATATTCTTTTCTTACTTTACTTCCTCACTTTTCTAAATACTTATTACTTCTCAAAGCATACTCCTTAAAACTGAAATTCTATCTTCTTTTCTTACTTTACTTCTTCACTTTTCTAAATACTTATTACTTCTCAAAGCATACTCCTTAAAACTGAAATTCTATCTTCTTTTCTTACTTTACTTCTTCACTTTTCTATAGGCTAACTTTCATCTACAAGCAAATCTTGACAAAACGAATAAAGATTCGTGATTAATATTTTATTACTAACATTTTGGATATTCAAAATCATATTTTAGTGCTTGCTACGAAAACTTATCATTAGATATTCTTTTCTTACTTTACTTCCTCACTTTTCTAAATACTTATTACTTCTCAAAGCATACTCCTTAAAACTGAAATTCTATCTTCTTTTCTTACTTTACTTCTTCACTTTTCTAAATACTTATTACTTCTCAAAGCATACTCCTTAAAACTAAAATTCTATCTTCTTTTCTTACTTTACTTCTTCACTTTTCTAAATACTTATTACTTCTCAAAGCATACTCCTTAAAACTGAAATTCTATCTTCTTTTCTTACTTTACTTCTTCACTTTTCTATAGGCTAACTTTCATCTACAAGCAAATCTTGACAAAACGAATAAAGATTCGTGATTAATATTTTATTACTAACATTTTGGATATTCAAAATCATATTTTAGTGCTTGCTACGAAAACTTATCATTAGATATTCTTTTCTTACTTTACTTCCTCACTTTTCTAAATACTTATTACTTCTCAAAGCATACTCCTTAAAACTGAAATTCTATCTTCTTTTCTTACTTTACTTCTTCACTTTTCTAAATACTTATTACTTCTCAAAGCATACTCCTTAAAACTAAAATTCTATCTTCTTTTCTTACTTTACTTCTTCACTTTTCCAAATACTTATTACTTCTCAAAGCATACTCCTTAAAACTGAAATTCTATCTTCTTTTCTTACTTTACTTCTTCACTTTTCTAAATACTTATTACTTCTCAAAGCATACTCCTTAAAACTGAAATTCTATCTTCTTTTCTTACTTTACTTCTTCACTTTTCTATAGGCTAACTTTCATCTACAAGCAAATCTTGACAAAACGAATAAAGATTCGTGATTAATATTTTATTACTAACATTTTGGATATTCAAAATCATATTTTAGTGCTTGCTACGAAAACTTATCATTAGATATTCTTTTCTTACTTTACTTCCTCACTTTTCTAAATACTTATTACTTCTCAAAGCATACTCCTTAAAACTGAAATTCTATCTTCTTTTCTTACTTTACTTCTTCACTTTTCTAAATACTTATTACTTCTCAAAGCATACTCCTTAAAACTGAAATTCTATCTTCTTTTCTTACTTTACTTCTTCACTTTTCTATAGGCTAACTTTCATCTACAAGCAAATCTTGACAAAACGAATAAAGATTCGTGATTAATATTTTATTACTAACATTTTGGATATTCAAAATCATATTTTAGTGCTTGCTACGAAAACTTATCATTAGATATTCTTTTCTTACTTTACTTCCTCACTTTTCTAAATACTTATTACTTCTCAAAGCATACTCCTTAAAACTGAAATTCTATCTTCTTTTCTTACTTTACTTCTTCACTTTTCTAAATACTTATTACTTCTCAAAGCATACTCCTTAAAACTAAAATTCTATCTTCTTTTCTTACTTTACTTCTTCACTTTTCTAAATACTTATTACTTCTCAAAGCATACTCCTTAAAACTGAAATTCTATCTTCTTTTCTTACTTTACTTCTTCACTTTTCTATAGGCTAACTTTCATCTACAAGCAAATCTTGACAAAACGAATAAAGATTCGTGATTAATATTTTATTACTAACATTTTGGATATTCAAAATCATATTTTAGTGCTTGCTACGAAAACTTATCATTAGATATTCTTTTCTTACTTTACTTCCTCACTTTTCTAAATACTTATTACTTCTCAAAGCATACTCCTTAAAACTGAAATTCTATCTTCTTTTCTTACTTTACTTCTTCACTTTTCTAAATACTTATTACTTCTCAAAGCATACTCCTTAAAACTGAAATTCTATCTTCTTTTCTTACTTTACTTCTTCACTTTTCTAAATACTTATTACTTCTCAAAGCATACTCCTTAAAACTAAAATTCTATCTTCTTTTCTTACTTTACTTCTTCACTTTTCCAAATACTTATTACTTCTCAAAGCATACTCCTTAAAACTGAAATTCTATCTTCTTTTCTTACTTTACTTCTTCACTTTTCTAAATACTTATTACTTCTCAAAGCATACTCCTTAAAACTGAAATTCTATCTTCTTTTCTTACTTTACTTCTTCACTTTTCTATAGGCTAACTTTCATCTACAAGCAAATCTTGACAAAACGAATAAAGATTCGTGATTAATATTTTATTACTAACATTTTGGATATTCAAAATCATATTTTAGTGCTTGCTACGAAAACTTATCATTAGATATTCTTTTCTTACTTTACTTCCTCACTTTTCTAAATACTTATTACTTCTCAAAGCATACTCCTTAAAACTGAAATTCTATCTTCTTTTCTTACTTTACTTCTTCACTTTTCTAAATACTTATTACTTCTCAAAGCATACTCCTTAAAACTGAAATTCTATCTTCTTTTCTTACTTTACTTCTTCACTTTTCTAAATACTTATTACTTCTCAAAGCATACTCCTTAAAACTAAAATTCTATCTTCTTTTCTTACTTTACTTCTTCACTTTTCCAAATACTTATTACTTCTCAAAGCATACTCCTTAAAACTGAAATTCTATCTTCTTTTCTTACTTTACTTCTTCACTTTTCTAAATACTTATTACTTCTCAAAGCATACTCCTTAAAACTGAAATTCTATCTTCTTTTCTTACTTTACTTCTTCACTTTTCTATAGGCTAACTTTCATCTACAAGCAAATCTTGACAAAACGAATAAAGATTCGTGATTAATATTTTATTACTAACATTTTGGATATTCAAAATCATATTTTAGTGCTTGCTACGAAAACTTATCATTAGATATTCTTTTCTTACTTTACTTCCTCACTTTTCTAAATACTTATTACTTCTCAAAGCATACTCCTTAAAACTGAAATTCTATCTTCTTTTCTTACTTTACTTCTTCACTTTTCTAAATACTTATTACTTCTCAAAGCATACTCCTTAAAACTGAAATTCTATCTTCTTTTCTTACTTTACTTCTTCACTTTTCTAAATACTTATTACTTCTCAAAGCATACTCCTTAAAACTAAAATTCTATCTTCTTTTCTTACTTTACTTCTTCACTTTTCCAAATACTTATTACTTCTCAAAGCATACTCCTTAAAACTGAAATTCTATCTTCTTTTCTTACTTTACTTCTTCACTTTTCTAAATACTTATTACTTCTCAAAGCATACTCCTTAAAACTGAAATTCTATCTTCTTTTCTTACTTTACTTCTTCACTTTTCTATAGGCTAACTTTCATCTACAAGCAAATCTTGACAAAACGAATAAAGATTCGTGATTAATATTTTATTACTAACATTTTGGATATTCAAAATCATATTTTAGTGCTTGCTACGAAAACTTATCATTAGATATTCTTTTCTTACTTTACTTCCTCACTTTTCTAAATACTTATTACTTCTCAAAGCATACTCCTTAAAACTGAAATTCTATCTTCTTTTCTTACTTTACTTCTTCACTTTTCTAAATACTTATTACTTCTCAAAGCATACTCCTTAAAACTGAAATTCTATCTTCTTTTCTTACTTTACTTCTTCACTTTTCTAAATACTTATTACTTCTCAAAGCATACTCCTTAAAACTAAAATTCTATCTTCTTTTCTTACTTTACTTCTTCACTTTTCCAAATACTTATTACTTCTCAAAGCATACTCCTTAAAACTGAAATTCTATCTTCTTTTCTTACTTTACTTCTTCACTTTTCTAAATACTTATTACTTCTCAAAGCATACTCCTTAAAACTGAAATTCTATCTTCTTTTCTTACTTTACTTCTTCACTTTTCTATAGGCTAACTTTCATCTACAAGCAAATCTTGACAAAACGAATAAAGATTCGTGATTAATATTTTATTACTAACATTTTGGATATTCAAAATCATATTTTAGTGCTTGCTACGAAAACTTATCATTAGATATTCTTTTCTTACTTTACTTCCTCACTTTTCTAAATACTTATTACTTCTCAAAGCATACTCCTTAAAACTGAAATTCTATCTTCTTTTCTTACTTTACTTCTTCACTTTTCTAAATACTTATTACTTCTCAAAGCATACTCCTTAAAACTGAAATTCTATCTTCTTTTCTTACTTTACTTCTTCACTTTTCTAAATACTTATTACTTCTCAAAGCATACTCCTTAAAACTAAAATTCTATCTTCTTTTCTTACTTTACTTCTTCACTTTTCCAAATACTTATTACTTCTCAAAGCATACTCCTTAAAACTGAAATTCTATCTTCTTTTCTTACTTTACTTCTTCACTTTTCCAAATACTTATTACTTCTCAAAGCATACTCCTTAAAACTGAAATTCTATCTTCTTTTCTTACTTTACTTCTTCACTTTTCTATAGGCTAACTTTCATCTACAAGCAAATCTTGACAAAACGAATAAAGATTCGTGATTAATATTTTATTACTAACATTTTGGATATTCAAAATCATATTTTAGTGCTTGCTACGAAAACTTATCATTAGATATTCTTTTCTTACTTTACTTCCTCACTTTTCTAAATACTTATTACTTCTCAAAGCATACTCCTTAAAACTGAAATTCTATCTTCTTTTCTTACTTTACTTCTTCACTTTTCTAAATACTTATTACTTCTCAAAGCATACTCCTTAAAACTGAAATTCTATCTTCTTTTCTTACTTTACTTCTTCACTTTTCTAAATACTTATTACTTCTCAAAGCATACTCCTTAAAACTAAAATTCTATCTTCTTTTCTTACTTTACTTCTTCACTTTTCCAAATACTTATTACTTCTCAAAGCATACTCCTTAAAACTGAAATTCTATCTTCTTTTCTTACTTTACTTCTTCACTTTTCTAAATACTTATTACTTCTCAAAGCATACTCCTTAAAACTGAAATTCTATCTTCTTTTCTTACTTTACTTCTTCACTTTTCTATAGGCTAACTTTCATCTACAAGCAAATCTTGACAAAACGAATAAAGATTCGTGATTAATATTTTATTACTAACATTTTGGATATTCAAAATCATATTTTAGTGCTTGCTACGAAAACTTATCATTAGATATTCTTTTCTTACTTTACTTCCTCACTTTTCTAAATACTTATTACTTCTCAAAGCATACTCCTTAAAACTGAAATTCTATCTTCTTTTCTTACTTTACTTCTTCACTTTTCTAAATACTTATTACTTCTCAAAGCATACTCCTTAAAACTAAAATTCTATCTTCTTTTCTTACTTTACTTCTTCACTTTTCCAAATACTTATTACTTCTCAAAGCATACTCCTTAAAACTGAAATTCTATCTTCTTTTCTTACTTTACTTCTTCACTTTTCTAAATACTTATTACTTCTCAAAGCATACTCCTTAAAACTGAAATTCTATCTTCTTTTCTTACTTTACTTCTTCACTTTTCTATAGGCTAACTTTCATCTACAAGCAAATCTTGACAAAACGAATAAAGATTCGTGATTAATATTTTATTACTAACATTTTGGATATTCAAAATCATATTTTAGTGCTTGCTACGAAAACTTATCATTAGATATTCTTTTCTTACTTTACTTCCTCACTTTTCTAAATACTTATTACTTCTCAAAGCATACTCCTTAAAACTGAAATTCTATCTTCTTTTCTTACTTTACTTCTTCACTTTTCTAAATACTTATTACTTCTCAAAGCATACTCCTTAAAACTAAAATTCTATCTTCTTTTCTTACTTTACTTCTTCACTTTTCCAAATACTTATTACTTCTCAAAGCATACTCCTTAAAACTGAAATTCTATCTTCTTTTCTTACTTTACTTCTTCACTTTTCTAAATACTTATTACTTCTCAAAGCATACTCCTTAAAACTGAAATTCTATCTTCTTTTCTTACTTTACTTCTTCACTTTTCTATAGGGCTAACTTTCATCTACAAGCAAATCTTGACAAAACGAATAAAGATTCGTGATTAATATTTTATTACTAACATTTTGGATATTCAAAATCATATTTTAGTGCTTGCTACGAAAACTTATCATTAGATATTCTTTTCTTACTTTACTTCCTCACTTTTCTAAATACTTATTACTTCTCAAAGCATACTCCTTAAAACTGAAATTCTATCTTCTTTTCTTACTTTACTTCTTCACTTTTCTAAATACTTATTACTTCTCAAAGCATACTCCTTAAAACTAAAATTCTATCTTCTTTTCTTACTTTACTTCTTCACTTTTCCAAATACTTATTACTTCTCAAAGCATACTCCTTAAAACTGAAATTCTATCTTCTTTTCTTACTTTACTTCTTCACTTTTCTAAATACTTATTACTTCTCAAAGCATACTCCTTAAAACTGAAATTCTATCTTCTTTTCTTACTTTACTTCTTCACTTTTCTATAGGCTAACTTTCATCTACAAGCAAATCTTGACAAAACGAATAAAGATTCGTGATTAATATTTTATTACTAACATTTTGGATATTCAAAATCATATTTTAGTGCTTGCTACGAAAACTTATCATTAGATATTCTTTTCTTACTTTACTTCCTCACTTTTCTAAATACTTATTACTTCTCAAAGCATACTCCTTAAAACTGAAATTCTATCTTCTTTTCTTACTTTACTTCTTCACTTTTCTAAATACTTATTACTTCTCAAAGCATACTCCTTAAAACTGAAATTCTATCTTCTTTTCTTACTTTACTTCTTCACTTTTCTAAATACTTATTACTTCTCAAAGCATACTCCTTAAAACTAAAATTCTATCTTCTTTTCTTACTTTACTTCTTCACTTTTCCAAATACTTATTACTTCTCAAAGCATACTCCTTAAAACTGAAATTCTATCTTCTTTTCTTACTTTACTTCTTCACTTTTCTAAATACTTATTACTTCTCAAAGCATACTCCTTAAAACTGAAATTCTATCTTCTTTTCTTACTTTACTTCTTCACTTTTCTATAGGCTAACTTTCATCTACAAGCAAATCTTGACAAAACGAATAAAGATTCGTGATTAATATTTTATTACTAACATTTTGGATATTCAAAATCATATTTTAGTGCTTGCTACGAAAACTTATCATTAGATATTCTTTTCTTACTTTACTTCCTCACTTTTCTAAATACTTATTACTTCTCAAAGCATACTCCTTAAAACTGAAATTCTATCTTCTTTTCTTACTTTACTTCTTCACTTTTCTAAATACTTATTACTTCTCAAAGCATACTCCTTAAAACTAAAATTCTATCTTCTTTTCTTACTTTACTTCTTCACTTTTCCAAATACTTATTACTTCTCAAAGCATACTCCTTAAAACTGAAATTCTATCTTCTTTTCTTACTTTACTTCTTCACTTTTCTAAATACTTATTACTTCTCAAAGCATACTCCTTAAAACTGAAATTCTATCTTCTTTTCTTACTTTACTTCTTCACTTTTCTATAGGCTAACTTTCATCTACAAGCAAATCTTGACAAAACGAATAAAGATTCGTGATTAATATTTTATTACTAACATTTTGGATATTCAAAATCATATTTTAGTGCTTGCTACGAAAACTTATCATTAGATATTCTTTTCTTACTTTACTTCCTCACTTTTCTAAATACTTATTACTTCTCAAAGCATACTCCTTAAAACTGAAATTCTATCTTCTTTTCTTACTTTACTTCTTCACTTTTCTAAATACTTATTACTTCTCAAAGCATACTCCTTAAAACTAAAATTCTATCTTCTTTTCTTACTTTACTTCTTCACTTTTCCAAATACTTATTACTTCTCAAAGCATACTCCTTAAAACTGAAATTCTATCTTCTTTTCTTACTTTACTTCTTCACTTTTCTAAATACTTATTACTTCTCAAAGCATACTCCTTAAAACTGAAATTCTATCTTCTTTTCTTACTTTACTTCTTCACTTTTCTATAGGCTAACTTTCATCTACAAGCAAATCTTGACAAAACGAATAAAGATTCGTGATTAATATTTTATTACTAACATTTTGGATATTCAAAATCATATTTTAGTGCTTGCTACGAAAACTTATCATTAGATATTCTTTTCTTACTTTACTTCCTCACTTTTCTAAATACTTATTACTTCTCAAAGCATACTCCTTAAAACTGAAATTCTATCTTCTTTTCTTACTTTACTTCTTCACTTTTCTAAATACTTATTACTTCTCAAAGCATACTCCTTAAAACTAAAATTCTATCTTCTTTTCTTACTTTACTTCTTCACTTTTCCAAATACTTATTACTTCTCAAAGCATACTCCTTAAAACTGAAATTCTATCTTCTTTTCTTACTTTACTTCTTCACTTTTCTAAATACTTATTACTTCTCAAAGCATACTCCTTAAAACTGAAATTCTATCTTCTTTTCTTACTTTACTTCTTCACTTTTCTATAGGCTAACTTTCATCTACAAGCAAATCTTGACAAAACGAATAAAGATTCGTGATTAATATTTTATTACTAACATTTTGGATATTCAAAATCATATTTTAGTGCTTGCTACGAAAACTTATCATTAGATATTCTTTTCTTACTTTACTTCCTCACTTTTCTAAATACTTATTACTTCTCAAAGCATACTCCTTAAAACTGAAATTCTATCTTCTTTTCTTACTTTACTTCTTCACTTTTCTAAATACTTATTACTTCTCAAAGCATACTCCTTAAAACTAAAATTCTATCTTCTTTTCTTACTTTACTTCTTCACTTTTCCAAATACTTATTACTTCTCAAAGCATACTCCTTAAAACTGAAATTCTATCTTCTTTTCTTACTTTACTTCTTCACTTTTCTAAATACTTATTACTTCTCAAAGCATACTCCTTAAAACTGAAATTCTATCTTCTTTTCTTACTTTACTTCTTCACTTTTCTATAGGCTAACTTTCATCTACAAGCAAATCTTGACAAAACGAATAAAGATTCGTGATTAATATTTTATTACTAACATTTTGGATATTCAAAATCATATTTTAGTGCTTGCTACGAAAACTTATCATTAGATATTCTTTTCTTACTTTACTTCCTCACTTTTCTAAATACTTATTACTTCTCAAAGCATACTCCTTAAAACTGAAATTCTATCTTCTTTTCTTACTTTACTTCTTCACTTTTCTAAATACTTATTACTTCTCAAAGCATACTCCTTAAAACTGAAATTCTATCTTCTTTTCTTACTTTACTTCTTCACTTTTCTATAGGCTAACTTTCATCTACAAGCAAATCTTGACAAAACGAATAAAGATTCGTGATTAATATTTTATTACTAACATTTTGGATATTCAAAATCATATTTTAGTGCTTGCTACGAAAACTTATCATTAGATATTCTTTTCTTACTTTACTTCCTCACTTTTCTAAATACTTATTACTTCTCAAAGCATACTCCTTAAAACTGAAATTCTATCTTCTTTTCTTACTTTACTTCTTCACTTTTCTAAATACTTATTACTTCTCAAAGCATACTCCTTAAAACTGAAATTCTATCTTCTTTTCTTACTTTACTTCTTCACTTTTCTATAGGCTAACTTTCATCTACAAGCAAATCTTGACAAAACGAATAAAGATTCGTGATTAATATTTTATTACTAACATTTTGGATATTCAAAATCATATTTTAGTGCTTGCTACGAAAACTTATCATTAGATATTCTTTTCTTACTTTACTTCCTCACTTTTCTAAATACTTATTACTTCTCAAAGCATACTCCTTAAAACTGAAATTCTATCTTCTTTTCTTACTTTACTTCTTCACTTTTCTAAATACTTATTACTTCTCAAAGCATACTCCTTAAAACTGAAATTCTATCTTCTTTTCTTACTTTACTTCTTCACTTTTCTATAGGCTAACTTTCATCTACAAGCAAATCTTGACAAAACGAATAAAGATTCGTGATTAATATTTTATTACTAACATTTTGGATATTCAAAATCATATTTTAGTGCTTGCTACGAAAACTTATCATTAGATATTCTTTTCTTACTTTACTTCCTCACTTTTCTAAATACTTATTACTTCTCAAAGCATACTCCTTAAAACTGAAATTCTATCTTCTTTTCTTACTTTACTTCTTCACTTTTCTAAATACTTATTACTTCTCAAAGCATACTCCTTAAAACTGAAATTCTATCTTCTTTTCTTACTTTACTTCTTCACTTTTCTAAATACTTATTACTTCTCAAAGCATACTCCTTAAAACTAAAATTCTATCTTCTTTTCTTACTTTACTTCTTCACTTTTCCAAATACTTATTACTTCTCAAAGCATACTCCTTAAAAACTGAAATTCTATCTTCTTTTCTTACTTTACTTCTTCACTTTTCTAAATACTTATTACTTCTCAAAGCATACTCCTTAAAACTGAAATTCTATCTTCTTTTCTTACTTTACTTCTTCACTTTTCTATAGGCTAACTTTCATCTACAAGCAAATCTTGACAAAACGAATAAAGATTCGTGATTAATATTTTATTACTAACATTTTGGATATTCAAAATCATATTTTAGTGCTTGCTACGAAAACTTATCATTAGATATTCTTTTCTTACTTTACTTCCTCACTTTTCTAAATACTTATTACTTCTCAAAGCATACTCCTTAAAACTGAAATTCTATCTTCTTTTCTTACTTTACTTCTTCACTTTTCTAAATACTTATTACTTCTCAAAGCATACTCCTTAAAACTGAAATTCTATCTTCTTTTCTTACTTTACTTCTTCACTTTTCTAAATACTTATTACTTCTCAAAGCATACTCCTTAAAACTAAAATTCTATCTTCTTTTCTTACTTTACTTCTTCACTTTTCCAAATACTTATTACTTCTCAAAGCATACTCCTTAAAACTGAAATTCTATCTTCTTTTCTTACTTTACTTCTTCACTTTTCTAAATACTTATTACTTCTCAAAGCATACTCCTTAAAACTGAAATTCTATCTTCTTTTCTTACTTTACTTCTTCACTTTTCTATAGGCTAACTTTCATCTACAAGCAAATCTTGACAAAACGAATAAAGATTCGTGATTAATATTTTATTACTAACATTTTGGATATTCAAAATCATATTTTAGTGCTTGCTACGAAAACTTATCATTAGATATTCTTTTCTTACTTTACTTCCTCACTTTTCTAAATACTTATTACTTCTCAAAGCATACTCCTTAAAACTGAAATTCTATCTTCTTTTCTTACTTTACTTCTTCACTTTTCTAAATACTTATTACTTCTCAAAGCATACTCCTTAAAACTAAAATTCTATCTTCTTTTCTTACTTTACTTCTTCACTTTTCCAAATACTTATTACTTCTCAAAGCATACTCCTTAAAACTGAAATTCTATCTTCTTTTCTTACTTTACTTCTTCACTTTTCTAAATACTTATTACTTCTCAAAGCATACTCCTTAAAACTGAAATTCTATCTTCTTTTCTTACTTTACTTCTTCACTTTTCTATAGGCTAACTTTCATCTACAAGCAAATCTTGACAAAACGAATAAAGATTCGTGATTAATATTTTATTACTAACATTTTGGATATTCAAAATCATATTTTAGTGCTTGCTACGAAAACTTATCATTAGATATTCTTTTCTTACTTTACTTCCTCACTTTTCTAAATACTTATTACTTCTCAAAGCATACTCCTTAAAACTGAAATTCTATCTTCTTTTCTTACTTTACTTCTTCACTTTTCTAAATACTTATTACTTCTCAAAGCATACTCCTTAAAACTGAAATTCTATCTTCTTTTCTTACTTTACTTCTTCACTTTTCTATAGGCTAACTTTCATCTACAAGCAAATCTTGACAAAACGAATAAAGATTCGTGATTAATATTTTATTACTAACATTTTGGATATTCAAAATCATATTTTAGTGCTTGCTACGAAAACTTATCATTAGATATTCTTTTCTTACTTTACTTCCTCACTTTTCTAAATACTTATTACTTCTCAAAGCATACTCCTTAAAACTGAAATTCTATCTTCTTTTCTTACTTTACTTCTTCACTTTTCTAAATACTTATTACTTCTCAAAGCATACTCCTTAAAACTAAAATTCTATCTTCTTTTCTTACTTTACTTCTTCACTTTTCTAAATACTTATTACTTCTCAAAGCATACTCCTTAAAACTGAAATTCTATCTTCTTTTCTTACTTTACTTCTTCACTTTTCTATAGGCTAACTTTCATCTACAAGCAAATCTTGACAAAACGAATAAAGATTCGTGATTAATATTTTATTACTAACATTTTGGATATTCAAAATCATATTTTAGTGCTTGCTACGAAAACTTATCATTAGATATTCTTTTCTTACTTTACTTCCTCACTTTTCTAAATACTTATTACTTCTCAAAGCATACTCCTTAAAACTGAAATTCTATCTTCTTTTCTTACTTTACTTCTTCACTTTTCTAAATACTTATTACTTCTCAAAGCATACTCCTTAAAACTGAAATTCTATCTTCTTTTCTTACTTTACTTCTTCACTTTTCTAAATACTTATTACTTCTCAAAGCATACTCCTTAAAACTAAAATTCTATCTTCTTTTCTTACTTTACTTCTTCACTTTTCCAAATACTTATTACTTCTCAAAGCATACTCCTTAAAACTGAAATTCTATCTTCTTTTCTTACTTTACTTCTTCACTTTTCTAAATACTTATTACTTCTCAAAGCATACTCCTTAAAACTGAAATTCTATCTTCTTTTCTTACTTTACTTCTTCACTTTTCTATAGGCTAACTTTCATCTACAAGCAAATCTTGACAAAACGAATAAAGATTCGTGATTAATATTTTATTACTAACATTTTGGATATTCAAAATCATATTTTAGTGCTTGCTACGAAAACTTATCATTAGATATTCTTTTCTTACTTTACTTCCTCACTTTTCTAAATACTTATTACTTCTCAAAGCATACTCCTTAAAACTGAAATTCTATCTTCTTTTCTTACTTTACTTCTTCACTTTTCTAAATACTTATTACTTCTCAAAGCATACTCCTTAAAACTGAAATTCTATCTTCTTTTCTTACTTTACTTCTTCACTTTTCTAAATACTTATTACTTCTCAAAGCATACTCCTTAAAACTAAAATTCTATCTTCTTTTCTTACTTTACTTCTTCACTTTTCCAAATACTTATTACTTCTCAAAGCATACTCCTTAAAACTGAAATTCTATCTTCTTTTCTTACTTTACTTCTTCACTTTTCTAAATACTTATTACTTCTCAAAGCATACTCCTTAAAACTGAAATTCTATCTTCTTTTCTTACTTTACTTCTTCACTTTTCTATAGGCTAACTTTCATCTACAAGCAAATCTTGACAAAACGAATAAAGATTCGTGATTAATATTTTATTACTAACATTTTGGATATTCAAAATCATATTTTAGTGCTTGCTACGAAAACTTATCATTAGATATTCTTTTCTTACTTTACTTCCTCACTTTTCTAAATACTTATTACTTCTCAAAGCATACTCCTTAAAACTGAAATTCTATCTTCTTTTCTTACTTTACTTCTTCACTTTTCTAAATACTTATTACTTCTCAAAGCATACTCCTTAAAACTGAAATTCTATCTTCTTTTCTTACTTTACTTCTTCACTTTTCTAAATACTTATTACTTCTCAAAGCATACTCCTTAAAACTAAAATTCTATCTTCTTTTCTTACTTTACTTCTTCACTTTTCCAAATACTTATTACTTCTCAAAGCATACTCCTTAAAACTGAAATTCTATCTTCTTTTCTTACTTTACTTCTTCACTTTTCTAAATACTTATTACTTCTCAAAGCATACTCCTTAAAACTGAAATTCTATCTTCTTTTCTTACTTTACTTCTTCACTTTTCTATAGGCTAACTTTCATCTACAAGCAAATCTTGACAAAACGAATAAAGATTCGTGATTAATATTTTATTACTAACATTTTGGATATTCAAAATCATATTTTAGTGCTTGCTACGAAAACTTATCATTAGATATTCTTTTCTTACTTTACTTCCTCACTTTTCTAAATACTTATTACTTCTCAAAGCATACTCCTTAAAACTGAAATTCTATCTTCTTTTCTTACTTACTTTCTTCACTTTTCTAAATACTTATTACTTCTCAAAGCATACTCCTTAAAACTAAAATTCTATCTTCTTTTCTTACTTTACTTCTTCACTTTTCTAAATACTTATTACTTCTCAAAGCATACTCCTTAAAACTGAAATTCTATCTTCTTTTCTTACTTTACTTCTTCACTTTTCTAAATACTTATTACTTCTCAAAGCATACTCCTTTAAACTGAAATTCTATCTTCTTTTTCTTACTTTACTTCTTCACTTTTCTAAATACTTATTACTTCTCAAAGCTACTCCTTAAAACTAAAATTCTATCTTCTTTTCTTACTTTACTTCTTCACTTTTCTAAATACTTATTACTTCTCAAAGCATACTCCTTAAAACTGAAATTCTATCTTCTTTTCTTACTTTACTTCTTCACTTTTCTAAATACTTATTACTTCTCAAAGCATACTCATTTAAACTGAAATTCTTCTTCTTTTCTTACTCTACTTCTTCACTTTTCTAAATACTTAATACTTCTCAAAGCATACTACTTAAAAATGAAATTCTATCTTCTTTTCTTACTTTACTTCTTCACTTTTCTAAATACTTATTACTTCTAAAAGCATACTCCTTAAATCTGAAACTCTATCTTCTTTTCTTACTCTTCTTCTTTACTTTTCTAAATACTTATTACTTCTCAAAGCATACTCCTTAAAACTGAAATTCTATCTTCTTTTCTTACTCTACTTCTTCACTTTTCTAAATACTTATTACTTCTAAAAGCATACTACTTAAAAATGAAATTCTATCTTCTTTTCTTACTTTACTTCTTCACTTTTCTAAATACTTATTACTTCTCAAAGCATACTCCTTAAAACTGAAATTCTATCTTCTATTCTTACTTTACTTCTTCACTTTTCTAAATACTTATTACTTCTCAAAGCATACTACTTAAATCTGAAATTCATTCTCCTATTCTTACTTTACTTCTTCACTTTTCAATAGGCTAACTTTCATCTACAAGCATATCTTGACAAACCGAATACAGATTCGTAATTGTGATATTATTACTAACATTTTGGATATTCTAACTTATATTTAGTGCTTGCTACGAATACTTATCATTAGATATTCTTTTTTTACTTTACTTCTTCACTTTTCTAAATACTTATTACTTCTCAAAGCATACTCCTTAAAACTGAAATTCTATCTTCTTTTCTTACTTTACTTCTTCACTTTTCTAAATACTTATTACTTCTCAAAGCATACTCATTTAAACTGAAATTCTTTCTTCTTTTCTTACTCTACTTCTTCACTTTTCTAAATACTTAATACTTCTCAAAGCATACTACTTAAAAATGAAATTCTATCTTCTTTTCTTACTTTACTTCTTCACTTTTCTAAATACTTATTACTTCTAAAAGCATACTCCTTAAATCTGAAACTCTATCTTCTTTTCTTACTCTTCTTCTTTACTTTTCTAAATACTTATTACTTCTCAAAGCATACTCCTTAAAACTGAAATTGTATCTCTTTTCTTACTTTACTTCTTCACTTTTCTAAATACTTATTACTTCTCAAAGCATACTCCTTAAAACTGAAATTCTATCTTCTTTTCTTACTTTACTTCTTCACTTTTCTATAGGCTAACTTTCATCTACAAGCAAATCTTGACAAAACGAATAAAGATTCGTGATTAATATTTTATTACTAACATTTTGGATATTCAAAATCATATTTTAGTGCTTGCTACGAAAACTTATCATTAGATATTCTTTTCTTACTTTACTTCCTCACTTTTCTAAATACTTATTACTTCTCAAAGCATACTCCTTAAAACTGAAATTCTATCTTCTTTTCTTACTTTACTTCTTCACTTTTCTAAATACTTATTACTTCTCAAAGCATACTCCTTAAAACTAAAATTCTATCTTCTTTTCTTACTTTACTTCTTCACTTTTCTAAATACTTATTACTTCTCAAAGCATACTCCTTAAAACTGAAATTCTATCTTCTTTTCTTACTTTACTTCTTCACTTTTCTATAGGCTAACTTTCATCTACAAGCAAATCTTGACAAAACGAATAAAGATTCGTGATTAATATTTTATTACTAACATTTTGGATATTCAAAATCATATTTTAGTGCTTGCTACGAAAACTTATCATTAGATATTCTTTTCTTACTTTACTTCCTCACTTTTCTAAATACTTATTACTTCTCAAAGCATACTCCTTAAAACTGAAATTCTATCTTCTTTTCTACTTTACTTCTTCACTTTTCTAAATACTTATTACTTCTCAAAGCATACTCCTTAAAACTGAAATTCTATCTTCTTTTCTTACTTTACTTCTTCACTTTTCTAAATACTTATTACTTCTCAAAGCATACTCCTTAAAACTAAAATTCTATCTTCTTTTCTTACTTTACTTCTTCACTTTTCCAAATACTTATTACTTCTCAAAGCATACTCCTTAAAACTGAAATTCTATCTTCTTTTCTTACTTTACTTCTTCACTTTTCTAAATACTTATTACTTCTCAAAGCATACTCCTTAAAACTGAAATTCTATCTTCTTTTCTTACTTTACTTCTTCACTTTTCTATAGGCTAACTTTCATCTACAAGCAAATCTTGACAAAACGAATAAAGATTCGTGATTAATATTTTATTACTAACATTTTGGATATTCAAAATCATATTTTAGTGCTTGCTACGAAAACTATCATTAGATATTCTTTTCTTACTTTACTTCCTCACTTTTCTAAATACTTATTACTTCTCAAAGCATACTCCTTAAAACTGAAATTCTATCTTCTTTTCTTACTTTACTTCTTCACTTTTCTAAATACTTATTACTTCTCAAAGCATACTCCTTAAAACTGAAATTCTATCTTCTTTTCTTACTTTACTTCTTCACTTTTCTATAGGCTAACTTTCATCTACAAGCAAATCTTGACAAAACGAATAAAGATTCGTGATTAATATTTTATTACTAACATTTTGGATATTCAAAATCATATTTTAGTGCTTGCTACGAAACTTATCATTAGATATTCTTTTCTTACTTTACTTCCTCACTTTTCTAAATACTTATTACTTCTCAAAGCATACTCCTTAAAACTGAAATTCTATCTTCTTTTCTTACTTTACTTCTTCACTTTTCTAAATACTTATTACTTCTCAAGCATACTCCTTAAACTGAAATTCTATCTTCTTTTCTTACTTTACTTCTTCACTTTTCTAAATACTTATTACTTCTCAAAGCATACTCCTTAAAACTAAAATTCTATCTTCTTTTCTTACTTTACTTCTTCACTTTTCCAAATACTTATTACTTCTCAAAGCATACTCCTTAAAACTGAAATTCTATCTTCTTTTCTTACTTTACTTCTTCACTTTTCTAAATACTTATTACTTCTCAAAGCATACTCCTTAAAACTGAAATTCTATCTTCTTTTCTTACTTTACTTCTTCACTTTTCTATAGGCTAACTTTCATCTACAAGCAAATCTTGACAAAACGAATAAAGATTCGTGATTAATATTTTATTACTAACATTTTGGATATTCAAAATCATATTTTAGTGCTTGCTACGAAAACTTATCATTAGATATTCTTTTCTTACTTTACTTCCTCACTTTTCTAAATACTTATTACTTCTCAAAGCATACTCCTTAAAACTGAAATTCTATCTTCTTTTCTTACTTTACTTCTTCACTTTTCTAAATACTTATTACTTCTCAAAGCATACTCCTTAAAACTGAAATTCTATCTTCTTTTCTTACTTTACTTCTTCACTTTTCTAAATACTTATTACTTCTCAAGCATACTCCTTAAAACTAAAATTCTATCTTCTTTTCTTACTTTACTTCTTCACTTTTCCAAATACTTATTACTTCTCAAAGCATACTCCTTAAAACTGAAATTCTATCTTCTTTTCTTACTTTACTTCTTCACTTTTCTAAATACTTATTACTTCTCAAAGCATACTCCTTAAAACTGAAATTCTATCTTCTTTTCTTACTTTACTTCTTCACTTTTCTATAGGCTAACTTTCATCTACAAGCAAATCTTGACAAAACGAATAAAGATTCGTGATTAATATTTTATTACTAACATTTTGGATATTCAAAATCATATTTTAGTGCTTGCTACGAAAACTTATCATTAGATATTCTTTTCTTACTTTACTTCCTCACTTTTCTAAATACTTATTACTTCTCAAAGCATACTCCTTAAAACTGAAATTCTATCTTCTTTTCTTACTTTACTTCTTCACTTTTCTAAATACTTATTACTTCTCAAAGCATACTCCTTAAAACTGAAATTCTATCTTCTTTTCTTACTTTACTTCTTCACTTTTCTATAGGCTAACTTTCATCTACAAGCAAATCTTGACAAAACGAATAAAGATTCGTGATTAATATTTTATTACTAACATTTTGGATATTCAAAATCATATTTTAGTGCTTGCTACGAAAACTTATCATTAGATATTCTTTTCTTACTTTACTTCCTCACTTTTCTAAATACTTATTACTTCTCAAAGCATACTCCTTAAAACTGAAATTCTATCTTCTTTTCTTACTTTACTTCTTCACTTTTCTAAATACTTATTACTTCTCAAAGCATACTCCTTAAACTGAAATTCTATCTTCTTTTCTTACTTTACTTCTTCACTTTTCTAAATACTTATTACTTCTCAAAGCATACTCCTTAAAACTAAAATTCTATCTTCTTTTCTTACTTTACTTCTTCACTTTTCCAAATACTTATTACTTCTCAAAGCATACTCCTTAAAACTGAAATTCTATCTTCTTTTCTTACTTTACTTCTTCACTTTTCTAAATACTTATTACTTCTCAAAGCATACTCCTTAAACTGAAATTCTATCTTCTTTTCTTACTTTACTTCTTCACTTTTCTAAATACTTATTACTTCTCAAAGCATACTCCTTAAAACTGAAATTCTATCTTCTTTTCTTACTTTACTTCTTCACTTTTCTAAATACTTATTACTTCTCAAAGCATACTCCTTAAAACTAAAATTCTATCTTCTTTTCTTACTTTACTTCTTCACTTTTCCAAATACTTATTACTTCTCAAAGCATACTCCTTAAAACTGAAATTCTATCTTCTTTTCTTACTTTACTTCTTCACTTTTCTAAATACTTATTACTTCTCAAAGCATACTCCTTAAAACTGAAATTCTATCTTCTTTTCTTACTTTACTTCTTCACTTTTCTATAGGCTAACTTTCATCTACAAGCAAATCTTGACAACACGAATAAAGATTCGTGATTAATATTTTATTACTAACATTTTGGATATTCAAAATCATATTTTAGTGCTTGCTACGAAAACTTATCATTAGATATTCTTTTCTTACTTTACTTCCTCACTTTTCTAAATACTTATTACTTCTCAAAGCATACTCCTTAAAACTGAAATTCTATCTTCTTTTCTTACTTTACTTCTTCACTTTTCTAAATACTTATTACTTCTCAAAGCATACTCCTTAAAACTAAAATTCTATCTTCTTTTCTTACTTTACTTCTTCACTTTTCTAAATACTTATTACTTCTCAAAGCATACTCCTTAAAACTGAAATTCTATCTTCTTTTCTTACTTTACTTCTTCACTTTTCTATAGGCTAACTTTCATCTACAAGCAAATCTTGACAAAACGAATAAAGATTCGTGATTAATATTTTATTACTAACATTTTGGATATTCAAAATCATATTTTAGTGCTTGCTACGAAAACTTATCATTAGATATTCTTTTCTTACTTTACTTCCTCACTTTTCTAAATACTTATTACTTCTCAAAGCATACTCCTTAAAACTGAAATTCTATCTTCTTTTCTTACTTTACTTCTTCACTTTTCTAAATACTTATTACTTCTCAAAGCATACTCCTTAAAACTGAAATTCTATCTTCTTTTCTTACTTTACTTCTTCACTTTTCTAAATACTTATTACTTCTCAAAGCATACTCCTTAAAACTAAAATTCTATCTTCTTTTCTTACTTTACTTCTTCACTTTTCCAAATACTTATTACTTCTCAAAGCATACTCCTTAAAACTGAAATTCTATCTTCTTTTCTTACTTTACTTCTTCACTTTTCTAAATACTTATTACTTCTCAAAGCATACTCCTTAAAACTGAAATTCTATCTTCTTTTCTTACTTTACTTCTTCACTTTTCTAAATACTTATTACTTCTCAAAGCATACTCCTTAAAACTGAAATTCTATCTTCTTTTCTTACTTTACTTCTTCACTTTTCTAAATACTTATTACTTCTCAAAGCATACTCCTTAAAACTAAAATTCTATCTTCTTTTCTTACTTTACTTCTTCACTTTTCCAAATACTTATTACTTCTCAAAGCATACTCCTTAAAACTGAAATTCTATCTTCTTTTCTTACTTTACTTCTTCACTTTTCTAAATACTTATTACTTCTCAAAGCATACTCCTTAAAACTGAAATTCTATCTTCTTTTCTTACTTTACTTCTTCACTTTTCTATAGGCTAACTTTCATCTACAAGCAAATCTTGACAAAACGAATAAAGATTCGTGATTAATATTTTATTACTAACATTTTGGATATTCAAAATCATATTTTAGTGCTTGCTACGAAAACTTATCATTAGATATTCTTTTCTTACTTTACTTCCTCACTTTTCTAAATACTTATTACTTCTCAAAGCATACTCCTTAAAACTGAAATTCTATCTTCTTTTCTTACTTTACTTCTTCACTTTTCTAAATACTTATTACTTCTCAAAGCATACTCCTTAAAACTAAAATTCTATCTTCTTTTCTTACTTTACTTCTTCACTTTTCTAAATACTTATTACTTCTCAAAGCATACTCCTTAAAACTGAAATTCTATCTTCTTTTCTTACTTTACTTCTTCACTTTTCTATAGGCTAACTTTCATCTACAAGCAAATCTTGACAAAACGAATAAAGATTCGTGATTAATATTTTATTACTAACATTTTGGATATTCAAAATCATATTTTAGTGCTTGCTACGAAAACTTATCATTAGATATTCTTTTCTTACTTTACTTCCTCACTTTTCTAAATACTTATTACTTCTCAAAGCATACTCCTTAAAACTGAAATTCTATCTTCTTTTCTTACTTTACTTCTTCACTTTTCTAAATACTTATTACTTCTCAAAGCATACTCCTTAAACTGAAATTCTATCTTCTTTTCTTACTTTACTTCTTCACTTTTCTATAGGCTAACTTTCATCTACAAGCATATCTTGACAAACCGAATACAGATTCGTAATTGTGATATTATTACTAACATTTTGGATATTCTAACTTATATTTTAGTGCTTGCTACGAATACTTATCATTAGATATTCTTTTTTTACTTTACTTCTTCACTTTTCTAAATACTTATTACTTCTCAAAGCATACTCCTTAAAACTGAAATTCTATCTTCTTTTCTTACTTTACTTCTTCACTTTTCTAAATACTTATTACTTCTCAAAGCATACTCATTTAAACTGAAATTCTTTCTTCTTTTCTTACTCTACTTCTTCACTTTTCTAAATACTTAATACTTCTCAAAGCATACTACTTAAAAATGAAATTCTATCTTCTTTTCTTACTTTACTTCTTCACTTTTCTAAATACTTATTACTTCTAAAAGCATACTCCTTAAATCTGAAACTCTATCTTCTTTTCTTACTCTTCTTCTTTACTTTTCTAAATACTTATTACTTCTCAAAGCATACTCCTTAAAACTGAAATTGTATCTTCTTTTCTTACTCTACTTCTTCACTTTTCTAAATACTTATTACTTCTAAAAGCATACTACTTAAAAATGAAATTCTATCTTCTTTTCTTACTTTACTTCTTCACTTTTCTAAATACTTATTACTTCTCAAAGCATACTCCTTAAAACTGAAATTCTATCTTCTATTCTTACTTTACTTCTTCACTTTTCTAAATACTTATTACTTCTCAAAGCATACTACTTAAATCTGAAATTCATTCTCCTATTCTTACTTTACTTCTTCACTTTTCAATAGGCTAACTTTCATCTACAAGCATATCTTGACAAACCGAAT